>JARSSU010026947.1:0-51832 GCA_029619165.1 Eurosta solidaginis
GCATCCTCCAATACAGAGGCTACGCCGACGATGACCCACCCAATAAATCCATATTTGCCGCTATGCTACCACCGCCAGCACCACCGATGCCACTACCGAAAAGCAATTGTGTGGTGGAGGAATATTGCGGTGAGACAGCACCGGACATAGCTTGCTGAAAGGTGAGCACACCAGTGCTGCTACCACTACCACTGCCACTGCCGTTACCGCTACCATTTCCGGTAATTTCGATGCCCATGGAGTGTAACGATGGAAGGCGTGTCAGTTTGCTACTTACTGGTGATTTGGCCAGCGCGATTCGGTCTCTGTAAATAAATGTGAATTTAATTGTTAGTGAAGGGGATGATGATAATAGTTGGAGCATCTTTATGTGTGTGTATATGAGATGCTGACATTTAATTAAATAACCTTGTAGCTTTCTTTTACAGATATCATTCTGATAGTTGACCATAGTTATACTCAGTTGAGCAGAGCTCACAGAGTATATTAAGTTTGATTGGATAACGGTTGGTTGTACATATATAAAGGAATCGAGATAGATATAGACTTCCATATATCAAAATAATCAGGATCGAAAAAAAATTTGATTGAGCCATGTCCGTCCGTCCGTCTCGTCCGTCCGTTAACACGATAACTTGAGTAAATTTTGAGCTATCTTGATGAAATTTGGTATGTAGATTCCTGGGCACTCATCTCAGATCGCTATTTAAAATGAACGATATCGGACTATAACCACGCCCACTTTTTCGATATCGAAAATTTCGAAAAACCGAAAAAATGCGATAATTCATTGCCAAAGGCAATTAAAGCGATGAAACTTGGCAGATGGGTTGACGTTATGACGCAGAATAGAAAATTAGTAAGATTTTGGACAATGGGCGTGGCACCGCCCACTTTTACAAGAAGGTAATTTAAAAGTTTTGCAAGCTGTAATTTGGCAGTCGTTGAAGATATCATGATGAAATTTGGCAGGAACGCTGCTACTATTACTATATATGTGCTAAATAAAAATTAGCAAAATTGGATGAAGAACACGCCCACTTTTTAAAAAAAAATTTTTAAATTCAAATTTTAACAAAAAATTTAATATCTTTACTGTATATAAGTAAATTAAGTCAAAATTCAACTCCTGTAATGATATGATGCAACAAAATACAAAAATAAAAGAAAATTTCAAAATGGGCGTGGCTCCGCCCATTTTCATTTAGTTTGTCTAGAATACTTTTAATGCCATAAGTCGAACAAAAATTTACCAATCCTTCTCAAATTTGGTAGGTACATAGATTCTATGACGGTAACTGTTCTCTGTGAAAATGGCCGAAATCGGTGGAAGCCACGCCCAGTTTTTATACACAGTCCACCGTCTGTCCTTCCGCTCGGCTGTTAACACAATAACTTGAGCAAAAACCGATATATCTTTACTAAACTTAGCCCACCTACTTATCTGAACTCACTTTATCTCGGTATAAAAAAATAGCCGAAATCCGACCATAACCACGCCCACTTTATCGATATCGAAAATTACGAAAAATGAAAAAAATGCCATAACTCTATACCAAATACGAAAAAAGGGATGAAACATGGTAACTGGATTGGTTTATTGACGCAAAATATAACTTTGGAAAAAATTTTGTAAAATGGGTGTGACACCTACCATATTAAGTAGAAGAAAATGAAAAAGTTCTACAAGGCAAAATCAACAGCCCTTGGAATCTTGGCAGGAATACTGTTAGTGGTATTGCATATATAAATAAATTAGCAGTACCCGACAGATGATTTTCTGGATCACCTGGTCCACATTTTGGTCGATATCGCGAGAACACCTTCACATATACATCTAAGGGCCACTCGCTTTTAAAACCCTCATTAATACCTTTAATTTGATATCCATATCGTACAAACACATTCTAGAGTCACCCCTGGCCCACCCTAATGGCGATATCTCGAAAAGGCGTCCACCTATAGACCTAATGCCCACTCCCTCTTAAAATGCTCAGTAACACCTTTCGTTTGATACCCATATCGTACAAACATTCTAGAGTCACCTCTGGCCCACCCTAATGGCGATATCTCGAAAAGGCGTCCACCTATAGACCTAATGTCCACTCCCTCTTAAAATGCTCAGTAACACCTTTCGTTTGATACCCATATCGTACAAACATTCTAGAGTCACCCCTGGCCCACCCTATTGGCGATGTCTCGAAAAGGCCACCTATAGACCTAATGCCCACTCCCTCTTAAAATTCTCAGTAACACATTTCGTTTGATACCCATATCGTACAAACATTCTAGAGTCCCCCTGGCCCACCCTAATGGCGATATCTCGAAAAGGCGTCCACCTATAGACCTAATGCCCACTCCCTCTTAAAATGCTCAGTCACACCTTTCGTTTGATACCCATATCGTACAAACATTCTAGAGTCACCCTTGGTCCACCTTTATGGCGATATCTCGAAAAGGCGTCCACCTATAGACCTAATGCCCACTCCCTCTTAAAATGCTCAGTAACACCTTTCGTTTGATACCCATATCGTACAAACATTCTAGAGTCACCCTTGGTCCACCTTTATGGCGATATCTCGAAAAGGCGTCCACATATAGAACTAAGGATTACTCCCTTTTAAAATACTCATTACCACCTTTCATTTGATACCCATATCGTACAAACACATTCTAGAGTCACCCCTGGCCCACCCTAATGGCGATATCTCGAAAAGGCGTCCACCTATAGACCTAATGCCCACTCCCTCTTAAAATGCTCAGTAACACCTTTCGTTTGATACCCATATCGCACAAACATTATAGAGTCACCCCTGGCCCACACTAGTGGCGATATCTCGAAAAGACGTCCACCTATAGACCTAATGCCCACTCCCTCTTAAAATGCTCAGTAACACCTTTCGTTTGATACCCATATCGTACAAACACATTCTAGAGTCACCCCTGGCCCACCCTAATGACGATATCTCGAAAAGGCGTCCACTTATAGACCTAATGCCCACTCCCTCTTAAAATGCTCAGTAACACCTTTCGTTTGATACCCATATCGTACAAACATTCTAGAGTCACCCTTGGTCCACCTTTATGGCGATATATTGAAAAGGCGTCCACCTATAGAACTAAGGATTACTCCCTTTTAAGATACTCATTACCATCTTTCATTTGATACCCATATCATACAAACACATTCTAGAGTCACCCCTGGCCCACCCTAATGGCGACATTTCGAAAAGGCGTCCACCTATAGACCTATTGCCCACTCCCTCTTAAAATGCTCAGTAACACTTTTCGTTTTATACCCATATCGTACAAACCAGGGATGCACCTTAACGTTAAGCTAATCGTTTATCAAAAAATTTCCACCGTTTCCGTTGAAACACTTCGAAATATTATCGATAAAGAAATTATCAAGATAAATTGTATCTCGTTTTTAACCGAAACGAAAAGCTTTCGTTAACGGTAAAAACGTTAACAAAAACGTGATACTTAAAGTTTGAATTGTGCTGGCAATGCTATAGCCATGGTGAAGCCAGTAAGGTGCTAACAGCGAGCGGACATACACACGAACTCCATGTAATTTGTTTGTGTAATTCGTTGGTGGTAATGTCAAAATACTCTGAGAAATGTTCGTACTGTCAAAATTCATGAGAAAAGTTGCAATCAGCTTGGCTAATGCCTTCACCTTTAATGACTCCGCCATCAATCAGCTTTGCCAGCATAGTTTGAAATTAATAATCAACATAAACGATTGATTTCGTTTTGATATGGCAGAAAACGAAGCAAAATCACTTCGTTAATTTGACGTTCTTAACGTTAATAAACGAAACGAAATGACTTTGTTTCGTTTATTAACGTTAATTATCGTAACGAAATGATATCGGTTCGTTGGTTAAGCATGCCTGGTACAAACATTCTAGAGTCACCCCTGGCCCACCCTAATGGCAATATCTCGAAAAGGCGTCCACCTATAGACCTAATGCCCACTCCCTCTTAAATGCTCAGTAACACCTTTCATTTGATTCCCATATCGTACAAACACATTCTAGAGTCACCCCTGGTCCACCTTTATGGCGATTTCTCGAAAAGGCGTTCACCTATAGAACTAAAGCCCATTCCCTTTTAAAATACTCATTACCACCTTTCATTTGATACCCATATCCTACAAACACATTCTAGAGACACCCCTGGTCCACCTTTATGGCGATATCTCGAAACGGCGGCCACCTATGGACTAAGGATCACTCCTTTTCAAAATACTCATTAACAGCTTTCCTTTGATACCCATATCGTACAAACATATTCTAGAGTCACCCCTGGTCCACCTTTATGGCGATTTCTCGAAAAGGCGTTCACCTATAGAACTAAAGCCCATTCCCTTTTAAAATACTCATTACCACCTTTCATTTGATACTCATATCCTACAAACACATTCTAGAGTCACCCCTGGTCCACCTTAATGGCGATATCTCGAAAGGGCGTCCACCGATAGACCTAAGGCCCACTCCCTCTTAAAATGCTCAGTAACACCTTTCATTTGATACCCATATCGTACAAACAAATTCTAGAGTCAGCCCTGGTCCACCTTTATGGCGATATTCCTAAATGGCGTCCATACATAGAACTATGGCCTACTCTCTCTTAAAATACTCTTTAATACCTTCCATTTGATACACATGTCATACAACCACATTCCAAGGTTACCCTAGGTTCATTTTCCTACATGGTGATTTTCCTTATTTTGTCTCCATAGCTCTCAACTGAGTATGTAATGTTCGGTTACACCCGAACTTAGCCTTCCTTACTTGTTTTTTGTTTACCTTTTGCTAGATGTCCACAGGGTTTTTCGAATATACGTAGATACTTATGTATGTATGTATGTACGTATGTATGTATGTATGTAGGAAGGGAAACTGGTATAAATACAGTTGAGTGACCCGTCTCGAGTAAATTTTTCCTCTCTCTTTTTACCTGTCAAACCCCCTTTCTCGTTTTTTTTTCCTTTCGAATTCTCATTCTCTAATCGTAGTCTTTTTATGAAGTTTGCTATATGGGGTAACTCAAAATGCAAGCGTAAGTTTAATCAGAACACTGTAGCTTAATGTGGGAAGAATCTACGTGGTAGAGTTTATATGAGCGAAATCAGACAGCAAATTAAGGCAAGATAAGACGTGTTATTAATTTTTTTTACAGAAATTTTAACTGTTTGTTATCAATTTTTTATATCGGTTTGTTATTACGGGTTTTGGGCGTGTTATCCATTTTTTTATCTGCGAGCTATCGGTTTATGATCGAAGTGTTATACATTTGCTATCAGTCAAATAAACCAAATACCGATTTTGTATCGACGGGTTGTGCGCTTATTAACGTCTTTTATCGAAAAGTTATCTATTATTTATCGAAAAGTTATGGATTTATTATCGGAGTGTTACCAATTTGTTATCGGTCTGTTATATATTTGCAATCGATATGCTTGTTATGAAACAGACACCGATAAAACTTGAACGTTAAATCGATGACCCATCTGTATCCGCCGGCAAAAAAGCCGATTGAAGGCGGCTAAGATGGTTTAAAATTCAGACTACCCTATGAAGACGTAGCTTTAAAGTCCACAGTTATGACCAACATTTTATTTTTTACATTTCAGATCGTGGTATAAGCCTTTGAAGGGGTGAGACTGAAAACAATCATGTGGAAGTCATGCCAACTTTATCCATCTCGAGAGGATCCCCGCAAATTTGAGGGGATGTCAAAAAAGGGGTTCATGCTTCGTCATTGTGCTGGGAAATTGCACCGTAGAGCTCGAGGGCCTTCTTTACTCCTCGTTTCTTTATAAGTAACAATGCTGCGGCAACCAAATGCAAGAAATTTCGATTAATCGGGCGAAGATGGCTATCTTGAATTGGTACCCAATCGCTCAGTACAGAAGATGTATAGATATAGACGTGACTTCCCATGGTGCAAAGACTCATGCCGCCAATTCAAAAAATATTTTAAGCCAGTCCCTGAAAACTGAGGTATCGAATCTCTGAGTAAGCTCTCCATATTTACATTATTTCCATCTAGGTAAGAGGATCCAGTAGTTTGTATCAAATACCATCATGACATTTTGGTAGTTCGTTTCACTTTTGATATGACATTTTTTAAATCGCGCAGAATATTGCTACCTCAATATGTACGCTCTTTTCAGTGACCATGTCCGTCCGTCCGTCCGTCCGTCTCTCCGTTAACACGATAACTTGAGTAAATATTGAGATATCTTCACCAAATTTGGCACACGAGCTTATCTGGACCCAGAATAGATTGGTATTGAAAATGAGTGAAATCAGATGATAACCACGCCCACTTTTTATATATATAACATTTTGGAAAACACAAAAAAACTGATTATTTAGTAAATAATACACCTAGAATGTTGAAGTTTGACATGTGGACTGATATTGAGACTCTTGACAAAAATTTGAAAAAAGTTTTTAAAATGGGCGTGGCACCGCCCACTTGTGATAAAATCAATTTTACAAATAATATTAATCATAAATCAAAAATCGTTTAAACCTATCGTAACAAAATTCGGCAGAGAAATTGCCTTTACTATAGTAAATGCTTTGAACAAAAATTAACGAAATCGGTTAAGGACCACGCCCACTTTTATATAAAAGATTTTTAGAAGGGTCGTGGACGAAAAAAATAAGCTATATGTTTACAAAAAAGAGCTTTGTATCAATGGTATTTCAATTCCCAAGTGGATTTATAACAATAAATAGAAAAAACTTCATATTTAAAAAATGGGCGTGACACCGCCCCATTTATGACTAAGCAATTTTCTATGTTTCGGGAGCCATAACTCGAAGAAACATTAACGAATCGTTATCAAATTGGGTACCTACACAACTTTTCCCTATAGTAGAAAATATTTCCAGTAAAAATTGATGGGATCGGTTAAAGACCACGGCAACTTAGATACAACACAAGTTTAAAAGGGTCGTAGACTAGAATAATAAGCTACAACTTAGCAAAAAATAGTTTTGAATCAATGATATTTCACTTATCAAGTTTTACAGCAAATGGGGAGAAATTTTTTTTTATTGGGCGGTGCCACGTGTTATGTAGAAAAGTAATTTATCTGAAATGAAATGTGCAATTGAAGCTCAAGCTGGGTATATAATGTTCGGCTACACCCGAACTTAGACACCTTTACTTGTTCTTTATTTCTTCTCCACTTTCCTCGTCTTCTCCTGCTTCTTTGATTTCCCATTCACTTTTTCTCTTACTCCTCATTTTAACTATTTCCTTATCTTTTTTCTCCGCCTTCCTTTTCACTGCTCTCTTGCTAATTCCCATACTGTTTTCTCCTTTCACATTCTTTTTGTTTGCTCTTCGGATTTCTGTCTGCATTCCCATCATGCTTTTCGAATTCCTCTCCTGCCCACCTTCTCTTTCTTTTCGTTATTTTACTACTCCTATTCCTTTCCCTTTCCAGTTTCATTGTTCTTTTTATGGCATACTATCTTCAAATTTCCCTCTTTCGATCTTTCTTTTCCAGCTTCCTTTTCCATATTTCCCTTCCAATTTTTGTTCCTTCCACTTCTTTTTCTCAACCCCTTCTTTCTGCTCCACACAAACTGTTTTTTTCCGCCCCTTTCCTTTTTTCTTCTACTTTCCCTTTTCCACTTTCTCCAGAAAAACAAGTAGTCGTACTCTCTTACAAAGTTTAATTCTTTCTTTAAAAGCATTTAAAAATTTCTCTTTAAACATAGAAAGAAAAAATTTGTTATTCATTTAAGAATTTCAATTGGTATTTATTTCTTTTCGGCGTTTCCTTATATTTACCTTTTGCTGCAGTCACGAAATAGTTGTTCGCTTCACTGCCATTTCACATCCTTCCATTTGGAGGCATTTGCAGGCAATACCTTTTTGTCTACCTCAAACTGAAAAACCTCTTAAATGACCATATCAAGTATAGCCGCATGGACACGTGCTTCACTGCAATATTATGCTGCAGATATGCAGTTGTATGAGTTTGTATTGTGGGCCTACTTGAGCTCAGCGGGCATCCCTTGCTGCCGTTTAAATAAATTGCGTACATATATAAACGTTCCTACTATATTGCTTGACGTTTTTATATTGCCTGACGTTGCACGCAATATCATGCAATATTTATTAGTAAACTTGCTTCGTTCATGCACCCACCTAGACGTATGAGCAACTATTGCATGTGGCACGTAAAGTGCATTATAAGGTTGGTCCTTAAATTATGAGAAAATATATAATATCCATCATGTACTTGTACAAAAGAAAATCAAAGATAGTTAAAACCTTCTTATATCAAACTTATCACCATCGGAAAAGCTTTTTATTGAGTCATGCCCTTTCGTCCGTCCGTTGACACATTTCTTGAGTAAACATTGCGATATCTTTATGAAATGTGGTGTAGATTGGTATGGAAATTAATTGGTAGCCACGCCCACTTTTTCAATATCGAAAATTTCGAAAAATTTAAAATAGTCCTATAGTTTATTACCAAGGCCAATAAAGTCATGAAATTTGATATGCTGACTTTATGACGCAAAATAGAAGTTTGATACAATTTTGAAAAATTTGAGAATAAAATAAAGTTTAGCGAGCGTTCCTTCCGATTAGCGTCGTGCTCCTTTTTAATTTTCCTACAAGCTCGCGGGACGAGTCTAATTTAAATTTGGTAGAGATATTGTCATTGTCACCTATACATGTTGTGAAAATTAACACAGTCGGTTGGAACCACGCCCATTTAAAAAGAATTGTTATCAAAATTTCGAAAAAATGGAAAAAATGTGATAATTCATTACCAAGCACCGATTAAGTAACGAAACTTTATATTTTGAATAGCTCTATGACAAAAAATTTAAATTTGGTGAAATTTTGGAAAATGAGCGTAGCAGAAGAAGAAAATTTTGAAATTTTGAAAGCCGTAAACAAATTACAAATAAAAGCAAAAGTCCCGCAAAGCTAGCGAAATTTGGTAGGAAATCTTGTCCACTTTTTATACCCAGCTTTCCGTCCGTCCGATAACTGGACAAACAATAACCGCGTAGATAGTTTTGCCATACAAGATCTTCGCTGTGTTACGTCTAGGGCAATCCTTCTGCGGCTGTAGATGATGTTGTGTTGAAAACTACATAGGAAGCACGGCTGGATTATTGTGCACGTAATGATCATTCATTGTAACCAAGAAAATGTAAGCCAATGATGACTTCGTTCAAGATATCCGTCACAAAAAAGTTTTGATAACTGACCACGTTGCCAACTTTAACTTCAGAACTCGGTTGCCTTCTCTTTTTATTGACCACAACTTATCGTGTTGCAATAGTTTCAACCTTTTATTGGGCAAGTTTCTTCAAATCATGGAATGTGAGGCACTCAGAGCGATCACCCGCCTGATGATTAAATTTCACTTCAACCGATGGGCTTTGTAAGCTGCCCGCTCATAAGAACGAAGCTATTTCCTGAATAAGGTTATGCGAAACCGTTCCAGTAAGTGCCTCTTTAGTATTCACATAGGAAGCTCGCTTCCTTCTAACATTCCCTATTTATTTGATTACCGAGTCTAATTCTTTCGATGGTCAACACAAACTCTGATAAGTCTTTTGGGCAGATTATCGCAACGCTATTTGATATATTTCTTTTCCTGTGCTTGCTTCCGTATCGCCTCTCCTTAGGGGCCAACAACGCTCCCAAATTTTTCTGCTTTGCCACTTCTACCTAGAAATTGTTGGTATAGATTAGTTTGACATCGATTTTATTGACAACTAGGTTTTATAGGTTTTTTTCAAAAGTATATTTTATAAAATTTAAAATCTAATGGTGAAGATGCCTGCATTAAAGATTTATATATAAGAAAGGGACCGCCCTACTACTTATCACAAACCTAGATCTAAACAGCGATGAACTAATAATATAAACATTTTCTGAATACGCGAAAAACTGTCGGCTCTCATATTCTCGCAAATGGAATTTCTAGTTATTATAAAGATTTTTAGCGGTGATTAGTAAAGCTTTTGTACCAACGATTAAACAGGTCGGTCGATATTGAATCGAGAAACCCGGTGGTAGGCATAACTTCATAATTTCAGATTTTTGATTTATCTCAATTTATATCCAGGCGTGTAACATGCATACAAAATTGCATGTAATTGTTGTACATATTAACATGAAAGTATACTTCAAAGTTTAAAATTTCACGAAAAGTTCAACTTTTCAATTTGCTTCTAGTGGCACACCTGGAACTTTACTACTTTTCATGCAGCTGGTAATGGAGTAAGCTATTTTATGCGCCCATGAAGTGGACATTGTTGAGGCATATTGATGAAGGTGTGTGTGTTTAATGGTTCATGGAATTCGTGAATGTACGGCTGTGTGTTAATTACTATGCATTTATGCCTGATTCGCCAATTTGTATACATTCCCTTTCACGTTAGCTTTAAAATAGAATGCAGTTAAAATTCCTACCTAATTATGGAACTAATTTCGTTTAGTTGGAGTGAAAAAGATAAACATTTCTGTGGCTCAATGTTGCGGTTGATAATTGGATTCGAGAGGTAAGATATATGGCGAGAGAGTGACAGAGTAAGAAAGGCAGGGTAGGAAGAGGAGGTCGAAACAAGTGAAGGAAAAGAAGAGGGAGAGGAGGGGCAGAAACACGATAAGAATAAGGGTGAGGGTAAGGACAAGGAAAAGGATAAGGATACGGATAAGGATAAATATAAGGATAAGGATAGGGATAAAGATAAATATTAGAATGAGGATTAGGATCAGGATAAGGATAAGGCCACCGTGGTGTGATGGTAGAGTGCTCCGCCTACCACACCGTATGCCCTGGGTTCGCACCCCGGGCAAAGCAACATCAACATTTTAGAAATAAAGTTTTTCAATTAGAAGAAAATTTTTCTAAGCGGGGTCGCCCCTCGGCAGTGTTTGGCAAGCGCTTCGAGTGTATTTCTGCCATGAAAAGCTCTCAGTGAAAACTCATCTGCCTTGCAGATGCCGTGCGGAGTCGACATAAAACATGTAGGTCCGGTCCGGCCAATTTGTAGGGAAAATCAAGAGGAGCACGGCGCAAATTGGAAGAGAAGCTCGGCCCAAAATCTCTTCGGAGGTTGTCGCGCCTTACATTTATTCATTTAAGGATAAGGAAAAGGACAAGGATACGGATATGGATAACGACGAGGATAAGGATACGGGTAAGGATAAGTGGAAGGATAAGGATCACGATAAGAATAAGGGGTTTTTTTCTGTGGCCTCTACAGGCTAGCCGCGCTTCGAGAAAAGGTAAGGATAAAGATAAGGAAAAGGATAGGTTAATGATAAAGATAACGATAAGCATAAGGAAAAGGATTAGGATAAAAATAAGGACAAGGATAAAGATAAGGACAATGAAGGTAGGAAAAGGATAAGGTAATGATAAAGATAAGGATAAGCATAAGCATAAGGAAAAGGATTAGAATAAAAATAAGGACAAAGATAAAGATAAGGATAATGACGATAGGATAATGATAAAAGTAAGGATATGCATAAACATAGGGAACTGGATAAGGTTAAGGAAAAAGATAGGATAATGATAAAGATAAGGATAAGCATAAGGAAAAGGATTAGGATAAAAGTAAGGACAAGGATGAGGATAAGGATAATGATGAGGATGAGGATAAGGATAAGGATAACCACAGGGATAAGGAGAAGATGAAGAAGAAAAGAGAAATAGAAGGAAAAATAGAGAGAAGGAGAAGCATAACAAGTAAGGAAGGCTAAGTTCGGGTGTAACCGAACATTACATACTCAGCTTCCAAATTAAAGCTTGCAAAACTTTTAAATTACTTTCTTTTGAAACTGGGCCGTGCCACGCCTATTGTCCAAAATTTTACTAGTTTTCTGCATCATAAGGTCAACCCACCTACCAAGTTTCATCGCTATATCCGTCTTTGGTAATGAATTATCGCACTTTTTCGGTTTTTTTTTAATTTTCGATGTCGAAAAAGTGGGCGTGGTTATAGTCCGCTTTCGTTTGTTTTAAATAGCGATCTGGGATGAGTACCCAGGAACTTACGTAACAAATTTCATACCTCAAAATTTACTCAAGTTATTGTATTTACGGGCAGACGGAACGGACATGGCTAAATGAATTTATTTTTTCGCCAGATCATTTTGATATATAGAATTCTTTATCTATCTCGATTAGTTTATGCCGTTACGAGGTACCGTTTTGCGAACAAAATTAATATACACTGTGAGCTCTGCTCAGCTGAGTATAAAAAGAAGGGGAAGAAGTAGAAAGAGTAGAAAGTTTAAATGGTGAAGGGGGGGAGAGGCAGAAGGAGAAAGAAAAGTGGGCAAAATGAATTCAAGGGCGTTGACCGCTATGGTATGAAAAGCCATGTATTCGAATAAAATGCGTATTACGCTCCACAGTCAGGAAGCTAAAATCAATTTCTACCAGTCCCTTCCCTTGCCAGTCTCGCTATATTGTGCAGAAGTAAAAATACTGACGACAGCAGATGAGAAGTAATAGGAAAGAAAAATCCTTTGAAAGTTTACTGATGATACTTATGCAGTCATAAAGATAGTTCAGCGAATTATACCAAGGCAGCTACGCTAGCTAGGCCATTTAAAACGAATGAAGAAATATGCTCTGGGCGAGAAGGCCCCCTTATCGCAATCTGTCTATGGAAGCTGAGAAAGCGGGATGCCCCAACTCAGTTGGAAGGACCAGGTGGAAAACGATTTAAGTTCTTGTTGTGTTTAAACACGGCGCCAGTTAGTTGTACATATGTTCTACATATAAAAATATTTTCATCTTCATACTAAATATGACCATTAGGTAAGGTCTTAATTTTCTCTATTTACCGTGTACTACTATGACTTAAGGAAGTCGTACTTCCGCCCGTCACTGTGGCATGGTGATTGCGTAAATTCGTAATATCAGCGAGTGTTGTACTCTCGCCACGACTATAACTCATATCGGATGCCAAGAGATTTGTAACTATCGATGAGGAACGTCTTCTGGCCAGTAATGGTGATTTTTGCGCACGTTTGGTCTAAAAAGAGAAACCAATATTTAAAATTTTATAAAAGCTTCTTCTCTTATATTCTTAAATAAAGTTTAATCGATTTGAGAAGCATAATAACTTATCATGCATGTAAGTTGTTGTTGCTTAGCGGGGATCGCTCTTTCGTTTATAACTTGAGAATATCTTCAAAGCCTCTTTCTTTCGGGAGTGGGATTCGAACAAGCACTCCTGCAATTAAACAATAAAGGGCAATCCACAGTCGGCAACAACAACTAAAACGTTTTGTTATTGTGTTCCTTGAAATAGTATAATGCAAAAAACTGTTCTTAAAGCTGCTACCAACAACAATGTATAGCCCCCATACATGCAAACTAACGAAAGTATTAATAAATGCAACAGAGAACAATCAGAAAAACTTGTACAATACCAAGACGTGATTCTGGGCAGGTATGATTCTCGACAGATCGATCATCGGAGGAGCGCGGGTTCGAATCCCAATTTCTAGAGTAAAAGGCTTTGGAGAGACTTACAAAGCAAATTGAAAGTGCTGTTGCCATATCAGTCCTGATTTCGCGTTGTTTAATTTTAATCTTATTCCTTTATATTAAGTCTGTCGAATGTTTGTCAGCATATTCAATACAAATCTTGCAATCGATTTTTAAGTAACTTCTCATTGTAATTTTACCTAAATAATTTGTTGAACCAATTAACAAATTCAAATATCTTTAGAATCGGCTATTTTAATTAACATTCATGTGGCGACGAATATGAGCATCACTAAGTGATACTCCGGCCACCGTGGTGTGATGGTAGCTTGCTCCGCCTACCACACTGGGTTCACACCCCGGGCAACGCAACATAAAAATTTTAGAAATAAGGTTTTTCAATTAGAAGAAAATTTTTCTAAGCGGGGTCGCCCCTCGGCAGTGTTTGGCAAACGTTCCGGGTGTATTTCTGCCATCAAAAGCTCTCATTGAAAACTCATCTGCCTTGCAGATGCCGTTCGGAGTCGGCATAAAACATGTAGGTCCCGTCCGGCCAATTTTTAGGGAAAATCAAGAGGATCACGACGCAAATTGGAAGAGAAGCTCGGTCTTAGATCTCTTCGGAGGTTAAGGCGCATTTACTTATTTTTTTTACGTGATACTAGCACAACTAAGCTAATACTGAGCAGCCACTCGTGTGTACGTAAACAAATCAATCATCATTTAAATACATACATACAAGGAAACGGAGAGATACTCACAAAAACATGTAATCATCAGCCGAAGTAGTACTCACATATATACACGCATATGGCTACAAACTACAAATATACATGTATATGGCTGGTAACCAAGTATGAAGTTCGCGAAATTACTAGACCTTAGGAGAATGGGTGAACGAGGAAACCGAGAGCATAAAAGCAGCGCAAGCCGAGGCATGACTAATCAGTTTGATTTAAGCACGCTATTAGTTGCGAAGTGAAGTATAATTGTGAAGTATAAGTACTCTCAAAGTAGTCAAATAAAGACCATTTTGCATTATTGAATATTGGAGTTATTTATTCAACAGTTTAGCGATTCGAACGTTAGCAGAAAGTTTGGAATAAGCGGGATTTCCCAAGATTCGTTACAATATTTTATATTGACTCGATTTTATGCTTTTCACATAGTTGAGTCTAAGTTCACCGCAGCACGAATTCAATTCATCACATGGTTGCCCTCATTTGGCGTGCAATTCATGGCATAAGTTTTTGTTGAATTATGTCCTAATTTTAAATACTCTCTTTGGCTTAACTCAGTAAATGAATAAATGAATGAATTTATATTTCATGAGCGCAGCAAGTAAGCTACATAATGTAATTTACGTATTTGCATTCTTTGTACTAGGTCAATTTTGACGAATAAATTTTTAGCTGAGCTTGGTCAATTTAAGCATTTTGGTTTGAGTTTAGTGAATTTTAACCCCGCTGCGTGACTCTCCAAGTGTAGGATTACTTTAAATTTCATGGTCTGCGTAATTCTCCGTACCTGAGACCGCGTTTATCATATCTTCGGGCACGAGTGCGCGATATGTGAACTTCGTGGATACTCTCACGCTTATGAGCTTGGCATCCCTATCTCCTTTGCAGAGAGGTATATGACTCACATACGTGCTGACACTGCCCTCTTTCGTTATTGGGATAAGTGCGAGGAAGATAGGGCATACATGGTCTTAGAAAGGCGGCTCTTTCCTTCCCCATTTTGCAGGGAGATTTATTGAAGTAATCGTGTGCGGTTAAGAATTATGCTAGCACTAGACAACTTTATGTTGTCGCTTCACCCACGGATTCTATTTGCGAATTACTTCCCTAGTCCACTGATCCTGTAGTACTGCTGCTTCACTGCTGTTGCTAGCGTCGAATTGATTATTCTCGTTCCTGCCGCAGTATATTACTGAAAATATATCGGTATGCTTCCCGGAACAACCGGGATAGCTGCAGCGGAGGTCGTGCGACAAACTGAAGCAATTTGCAGCGCCCCTCTGCTTTGGACCGAGGTGAAGGCGGCTCGGTGCTTCCTGTATTTCATTGCATCTGTTCAAATTTCAGCACGGTATAAGAATGTAGATCCTAAGGCTGGTACAAGCAGCTAACTTGTGCCTGGCTTGTGTGAAAAGCTTTTTCGCAGGCTTCACGAATGTACAGTGAAAAGGTCAGTTAACTGTTTTGCCTCACTCTCAGATAATTCGTGTTTATGTTTGTTGGTCTCTAATCGTCATATTCCTGATACCGGTCCTCGATATGTTGGGACCAGTGTTGAGTAGGGTCAAGTCGAACTGGGCGAACATACAAAAGTCTAACTTTCCAAATCTGTTCGACGGCTATTGAGTTATTTGTTAGCTTATTCCTCCTTCCATATGAATGGGACTTAGCCTTTTCCGGTAACTGGATCCCATTCCTCTGGTTCCAAAATACGGAATATAATCTGAAGCGGAACGTTTTCATAAATTTGCATAACTCAACCTTGGTTTCGCTGTTAGTGGTAGTTTCGAGATATTGGTTCCCCCAGATCATCTTTAATCAATGCTAAATCTTCCGAAGAACTTTTCTCTTGACCACTCAAAGGCAATACCATCGTTTCTTGACACCGTTAAAGATTCTAAGCCATTTACC
This sequence comes from Eurosta solidaginis, assembly GCA_029619165.1. Taxonomy (NCBI): domain Eukaryota; kingdom Metazoa; phylum Arthropoda; class Insecta; order Diptera; family Tephritidae; genus Eurosta; species Eurosta solidaginis. The sequence continues at coordinate 16,171 of JARSSU010026947.1, forward strand.
AGAACGGGTATGATGAGAACTTTTACAGCGTGGGGTTAGAGTAATCCTTAAGTTTACGGTTGTGTTCACCTGTTATGCTGACGGATCCGGCCCAGGAAGGAGTATGGTTACGGTTAAGAAAAATATTGTTAAGGTGATCGTTGCGGCTAGGTTTTTGCGCCACTTTTGGTAATAGTTGTAGTATGGATGCAGTTACGGTTACGGTTTGGGCTTACGTTAAGGTTAAATTTATAGTTAGAGTTACTACATCTCAAATAATATACATTTCTTCAAGTTTTTTTCATATATAAAGTAGGGTGGGTCGATTTTTATGGACGAAAGTTAACCGATATTTGGGCTCAGGAAAAAAAGTTCCACTACGCATACCCAAAAAAAATAATTTTCGAGCCTGCGAAATTTAATTTTTTTGCTTTTTTCGACTTTGATTTTTAAGATTTTTTCATGACCTATTCAAAAATTTTCATATGTATACCCTGTCCGACCCAAAAATGTCCGCTAAAAACCTTGTCGATAGCAGTTTTTTGAAAATCAAATGAAAATTTGTTTAGTATGTCATGAAAAAAACTTAAAAATCAAAGTCGAAAAAAAGTAAAAAAAATGAAATTTCGCAGGCTCGAAAATTATTTTTTTGGGTATGCGTAGTGGAACTTTTTTCCTGAACCCAAATCCTATCGAAAAATCCATGGCGCGATATCGGTTAATAAATCGACATATGTATGTATACTACGTGTGTCAAAATATGGTACTTCCTGGGCTGGAATGTTATGATTTTTTGTGTTGTTATGTTAGACTGAATTGCATTATGTTATGATGTCATGTTATGATATGTTATGTTGTTCTATGTTTGTTATGTAATGTTGTGTTATGCTAAACTATATTATCTCATTTTAGGTTTGTGAAGTTATGTTTTGCTGTGTTGTGTGTTGTTATGTTATTTCATGCTATGGTATGTTATGGTGCCTTAGTAGTGTTGGCATGTTCTGGTATGTTTGCTATGTAATGTTGTCCTACGCTAACTTTTACAATTTCATGTTCACGTACCGTTTACCTTACATTTTATGGTGTTAAGAGTAAGGTTTTGCTGCAAATTATAAGCAAAATAGCCGCAGTATAATTGCAATTATTCCCACTGCCTTCTGTACATATTTGTGGTGCTCTAAAAATCTCATAAATACCTTAAACAACTGACGCCATTCACACACATTTTAATCTATCAACACACCCCAATCCCTCGATATTTTACAACGATAAAAGTATTTATGTGTATGTGTGTAAATATATACTTACGCTAGCACTATTACGACCGACACCGCATAATGTAGTTGCAGCAGCAGCAGTTGTTGTACCATTATGGTTGTTGTTGTTTGTGTTCACATTAATAGTAGTTGGCGCTGCAACTGTATTGACAAAATTTGCGCTCGTAGCATTTAATAGATCATTAAATTTATTTACTGATGTTGATGGTGTTGAATGTGGTGGTGGAGTCGCAGTTGGTGAATGTAGGTCTATATACAACATGCTCGAATTGCCACCGCTTGCTATAGATGCAGAAGGGGCTGCACAGCAAACGGGTGGACCTGATCCTGCACCCATACATACGCCCATGTCGACTGATTCAGCAATATCTGATTGTAGTGTTCTTTTTGTTGCTTGCTTTGCTGTCGTCGTTGTCGCATCAAAGTTGTAATTACTGTTGCTATATTGCAGATTTCCACTTGAACTTTTGCTAATACAATCGCCAACAACAACAATATTACCAGCACTATTTTCAACATTCGTGCTACTACTACCAACATTCGTACCCAGCAAGCCACCTCCGATGCCGGCAAGATTTATAGCTGATCCCAACATGCCACTTAGCGTATTGAGATTTGTGCGACTAGCAGAAAGTAGGCCGCTTTGTTTTTGTACACGCTGCAATACTGAGTCTTTGGTGTGGTATGCACCGAAACCCAAACCTTTAGGTGGCTTTGGCAAAGTGCGATGAGTTTGAATTTGTTCCATACATCCAGCATTCGATGGAGCACCGCCCACAGCTGGTGGCCCAGTGGATTTTAATGTGTTTAGCTGCATTTGTTGTTTATGTTGGTGTAATTGCAAGAGATGCTGTTGTGTATTCATTTGTTGGTATTGTTGTGGCACAGATGTTGTTGGTTTCTTTAGAATTGGTTTTAGCACAGTGGTGGTGTTGCTTGGCGGTTGATGTTGTGGTGCTGGTGGCAAAGGCAATTCAGCAGGTGTTGGTGTTGAGGAGGGCGTGCTTATTGTATCACTTTCTTCACAGCTGGCATCTGAAATATGTCAAAGAAAATGATATATTGATTAACTTGTTGTCAAAGGAAATTGAGAAAAAATTTAAGAACGTCGACTATTTTTGTGTGCTTATGTTGTTTTGAAAGGCTTTGTAAGCAGTCCTTTAAGCATGCCAGGTAAATGTAAAAACCAAAGAGGAAAACGAAGTTGAACCTTAAACCCTTTCATGCATAAAATGTCAAATATTTTTGCCAAGGGTGCATTAATAATATTCAACGAATTTTCTAACGACTTGGTTGTTTATTAACTCCAAGCAAGGTTAGGTTAGGTTGAACTGGCTGGTCAATAAAGACCTCACATAGACTGAAACGGAAGATCCCCAATTAGGTGCCAGAACTTATGTTATGGAATAAGTCCGTCCTCTTGGCAAATATAAGAAGTTTTCTAGGAACTAGCTTAATTGCTGCCACGGTATCTGTCAACTCTGCCGCCTTGACCTGGCGAGCGTAGGATACGTACGCAGAACGTATTTAGCTGTTTCTTCCTGCAGCTCGCACTTCCTACATCTGTTGTTATTTACGAGGCCTAACTTATAAGCAAGCGCCGCTAGAAGGCAGTGTCCACTCAGTATGGCCATTTTGAGCCTTAAATCTTCTTTTTTCAGAGATATAAACCACTTTGTGAGTCTGATATCATAGAATTTGCACTTGATCTTATAAATTCGGCAGCACCGCGCTTCTTTCCACGCCTTTTCTGCTTGATGGATCATACGTGACTCCTGTCCCTTTTTAATTTATTCCAAACGGATTTAGACATCTACCGTGATTCAGCGAGTGCTGACCCCTTTTTTGCCAACCCATCGGCATTTTCGTTACCTTCAAAGCCTTTATAATGAGGAACCCAGTATAGATGTATGAAGTTTTTCCAATGCTTCTTTACATTCTAGCACACTTCGGATTCATACTCTTGAATTTTACAGGAACTCCGGCAGACTAATGTAATACCGAATGTACCGAAGCACTTCCGGATCGATGCAATGCAGCGCAGCGTTTCCGAAGAAGCGATACTATTATTTATCTTCTCACCGACGAAAGAAAATACATTTACGACTTGCAGCAGATGTAAGCTGTCCTGTTTCTTCCTTATAGGTGCATACTAATCATTGCGGCACTGAATTCCTGAGCCAGACCCACGATTGAAAGGTCCACGACTGACGACCGGTTATACATAACGAAAGTCCGAACCGGGCACGGTAGTTTTACAGTATCTAAGGAGGATGTGAAAGGGTGATAATGCGAACTGTGTGAGTGAGAAACAGATTAAGGTCAACAGATACATGTGTTTCTCACCAAACGGGAAATAGTTTTGCTTTTCATTTTTGTATGGAAGACTAAAACAATATCAAACTGTCAGACCATACGATTTTACTTTTTTTGGGGAAGACTTCTCTACTTTCTTTATACTCAACGTGCTTTGCACACAGAGTATATTAACTTTGATTGGATAACGGTTGGTTGTACAGGTATAAAGGAATCGAGATAGATATAGACTTCCATATATCAAAATCATCAGTATCGAAAAAAAAATTTGATTGAGCCATGTCCGTCCGTCCGTCCGTCCGTTAACACGATAACGTGAGTAAATATTGAGATATCTTCACCAAATTTGGTGCACGAGTTTATCTGGACCCAGAATAGATTGGTATTGAAAATGCGCGAAATCGGATGATAACCACGCCTACGCAGCACCGCCCCTTTTACGACTAAGCAATTTTCTGTGTTTCGGGAGCCAAAACTCGAAGAAAAATTAACCGATCGTAATAAAATTGGGTACACAAATTTTCCCTATAGCAGGAAATATTTCTATGAGATCGATTAAAGACCATAGCAACTTAGATATGAAACAAGTTTAAAAGGGTCGTAGACTAGAATAATAAGCTATAACTTAGCAAAAAATACCCTAACTAGGGTAGGCACCTTGTCGTTGGTGTGAGGGCTTAGCCGAACTCCATAGCGCCCGACTATGAGGCGGAACTGTTTAGGACTGACATCTACGCCGTTTCGCCTCATACGAGGGCGGCGGGATGTCGGTGACCAAGAACTGCCAACCCCCTAATCCAGGGTGTTATGCGGACCATGCCTATTGGACGATTTGCAGCCAGGGGATAAATTCGGCTGTATTCGAACTGAGCCTTCCCGATACCGGGATACCTGGGAAGTATTAATGGCCTTACCACAGTAAGGGGCGCTGCTGTGGCGGACGGTTCTTTTCCCCGTATATAATACTGGACCGCTGAGCCCGCCTTGTCGGGCAGGTGGTCGTACGACCAAGATGAACGACTCATTACCTGATTGTAATAAGGACGATGTAAAGAGGAGGACTGAGTCGCAATTCAAGGACGACAAATACGAATTAAGCGATGCGTCGGACTCGGGGAGCGGGAGTAGTGCTGATTCAATGAATTCCGTGTTGGAGAAGCACACAAATGAAAACGGAGTAGAAGAGTGGCGAAGGGTATGGAGCAGAGGAAGTAAAAGAGCTCTCTCGCAGTACCGTGCAGCACTAAGAATTGTACAACGCTTGGGAGCAGTGGTCGACCCAACAGAAGTGGAGATCGAGCGCTTGGAATGGGCCCATGAAGCGGTAGAAGTAGGTCGAAGGCAGTTCAAAAGGTTTGCTGCGAGAAACCCTCGGTTATGCAACCGGTACGAGAAGGAAGAAGCGCTGAATGGCAGAATGAAGAGGCAACGTTCGGCGGAAGGCGACAAGCCTGCTTTCAAGAGGCAGAAAGGACCCAGTCCTAGAGCCGCGAGGCAGGGCAGTCGCATAGACAAGACAAGTAGGCCCAAAGCTGTAAGACAGATGGGCTCCAATAGCGAGGTAGCAACTACCTCGAAGGCTGCGAGTCAGAGGGAAGTTCCAATTAAGGAAGTAGGAGATAAGCCAAAGGGAGATAACGCTAAGACTCCGGCTTTCTCGGAGGCGCTAACGGGAGTTAACACTAAGACTCCGGCTTTCTCGGAGGTGCCAAAGGGAGATAACACTAAGACTCCTGCTTTTCCCGAGAAGATGAGTGATGTGGCAAAGCAGTCACTGACTGTGGCGCTGGTTGATCGTAGCAGTCCTTTCGGACAAATGACTACTGAAAGGTGGAGATCTGTGGAAAGGGAGCTTATTAGCTTAATGCTTAAGATGATGCGGGAACAACCAAGTAAGTCCCCTTCCAACCTTTGATTCGGGTGGATAGTATAATGGTGTGAAGATGATAGCGTGCGACAACATCGCGAGCTTGCGGTGGCTGGAGGAAGTGGTTCCAAACCTCCAAAGGCAAGGCACGAACGTGTGGTTTGAGGTGGTGGATAAAGCGCAAATCCCCACGGTACCAAAAGTTAAGATATGGATACCATGCGTGATGAAGTCGGAGGATACAGATAGAAGAGGACCAACCGCTAAATGGTGCTGTGACTCGCACAGAGGAACACCCGGCACAACAGTCACGAGAGGCTGAAGGGGGCCTCGAATACTCTAAACCAAAACGGGCAAGGGGAGGACGACGACGTCAAGACGAAGGTGCTGGAGGGGGGCAAACAGCCCAATGGTGCTGCAAGTCCTACAGATAAACCTCCAACACAGTAAAGTGGCGTCGAGCGAACTCCTCCTAACCCTTGAGGAGGGTTCGTTTGACGTGGCGCTGATCCAGGAGCCGTGGCTCTCATCGGGAGGAAATGTTTCTGGACTTAGCGCGCGCGGGTTTGGCGTTTACTACGCGCAAACGGAAGGACGGGTGCGAGCTGTAGTAATGGTAAGGAAACAGCTGCATTCATATATGCTGCCTAATTACACCACTGAGGTGGCCGTTGAGCAAAAGAATAAGCAGGCACTTATCCTGGCATCCTGCTACATGGCCCATGCTGCGTGAGGTTCCACCGATGGAGTGCAAAAGGCTAGTTAAGGCGGAAGGGCGCAAAGGGCGGTTGGTCATAGGCGCAGATGCAAATGCGCACCACAATGCATGGGGAGGAGCAGATACGAACGAGAGAGGCGAATCTCTGTTTTGTTACATCCTGCAAACCAATTTGCAGATAGTCAACAGGGGAAATGTCCCTACATACATTGGTCCAACATCCAGCAATGTTCTGGATATTACATTGAGCTCCGGGGGTGACATATCAAGGTATGATTGGATGGTTCTTGATAGACCATCCTTCTCCGACCACGCGTATATCAGCTTCAGCATCCCCCTAAAGAGGGTAGAGAAGGGAGGAACCTTTAGAAACCCTAGGTCTACGAGCGTGAAATTACCAGGGCGAAGAGAAACTCGTGGAAAAGTTTCTGTACGGACATAGAGTGCTCCAGCGAAACAGCACGGTTGAAAAAGTCCTAGCTAAGGGAAACATAGTCCAGGGACTAATAAAGAAAAGAGAACGGGGAATGGTCACGTAATAGTGAGGAATCCCTTGAGGTGCTTCTCGATACACATTTCCCATCGGGAGACGGTTTAGAAGAGCCAGCAGACATCACTCACACTTCGATCACGGAGCTAGTAGTGCCGGGCTTGGTGACCGATACCAAGATCGAGTGGGCAGTGAAGACGTTTTCTAAGTTTAAATCGCCGGGCCCAGATGGTATATTCCCGGCCATGCTACAATTCTCAAGTAGGGCGATCGTGGAATGGCTTAAAATAATATTGGATGGGTGCATAAGACTGAATCATGTACCGCACTCTTGGGAACTGCTCGTGTAGCTTTTCTACCAAAGGCGGGGAAGATCGGTCACGTGTATCCCAAAGACTATAGACCCATTAGCTTAACATCATTTCTGCTCAAAACCTTTGAGAGGCTGATAGATGTGTACATAAAGTCCAACGTGGATGAAAAGCTGCTCTCCACAACACAGCATGCGTACACCGAAAGGCAAGTCGGTAGACACCGCATTGCATAGGGTGGTAATAAGCATAGAGAAATCCCTGGAATATAAGGAGTATGCTCTAGGAGTCTTCTTGGACATTGCCGGGGCTTTCAATAATGTTGCAAAATGGGCGATTATGGATGGTCTTAATTACATTAAAGTACATCCTGCCTTAATCAGATGGATCGGCTGCATGTTAAATTGCAGAAAGATTACATCACAATGGGGATTGTACGATGCCACGAAATCAGTGGACTGGGGCACGCCGCAGGGAGGGGTGCTATCACCTCTGCTGTGGACGCTGGTCATCAACCAACTGCTCAGGCAATTCGATGAGGGGCCCGTAAAACTTACGGCTTACGCAGATGACGTTGCAATTGTCATAAGTGGAAAGTGCCTCACAACGATTAGTTCTTTGATGGATCGGGCGCTTCGGGATATTCATACCTGGGCATCTAGTGTCGGGTTGAAAGTCAATGCGGAGAAGACGGATATGGTACTTGTTTACAAAGAGGTACAAGGTCCCAAATTAGACCAGGCCTAAATTAGGAGGGGTGACCTTACAGGAGAAACCTTGCACAAAATATCTAGGAATCATCCTAGACAGTAAGCTGTCATGGAAGCTCAACGTGGAGGAGAGTGTCAAGAAGGCCTCAACGGCACTCTATGCATGTAAAAGAATGCTGGGGTGTACGTGGGGCCTATCGCTCTCTCTTTCTCATTGGGTTTTTACAGCGATTGTAAGCCCTATTCTATACTATGGAGTTCTTGTTTGGTGGAAAGCCACACAAAAAACAACATACCTCAAACAATTAGAGGGGGTATGCAGACTATCGATGCTTAGCATTACGGGAGCCCTGAAAACAACCCCGACTGCTGCGCTGTATGCCATTATGCACATCCCACCTGTAGACCTGGTAGCAAAGAACAAAGCGTTAACGACCGCAACCAGGCTCGGTGCTTCGGGGCAGCTTGAGCGCCGACCATATGGCCATAGTAGTATAGCGTCATCAATCACAAGACGAACAGACTACATGATTCCCTATCTGCGCTTCGAGGGAGATCTTAAGGCCACAATAGAGGTGGACGGTTGGAGCAAGGGTGCGCAAATGGCGGACGAGGCGATACATGCGTACACCGATGCTTCCAAAGTAGTGGAAGGAGTAGGGTCTGTGGTATACTGCGCTGATCCGGAAATAAGCAGATCCTATAGGCTGCCGGATTACTGTAGCGTTTTCCAAGCGCAAAATATTAGCCGTAACCAAAGCAGTAGAAACCCTGGAAGAGAATAGCTTAAGCTGCAACCGTGTTAACTTTTATATTGACAGTCAAGCAGCAATTACGGCAATAAAATCGCATAGCACAGCATCTAAATGCGTGTTAGAGTGTAAGCAGTCTCTGGAGAGAATCGGGACAGGGAGAAGCATACATCTATATTGGGTCCCAGGGCAAATGGGAATAGATGGGAATGAAAAAGCGGACGAACTAGCTAAAAAGGGCGCATCCCTTGAAGCTTGCTCCGTAAATGTCCCAATTAGATTTGGCGAAATTAAGCGAAGGCGAGAGGTGCACATGATCGACCAAGCGGGAAAGGCGTGGGTTCAAGCGCGGGGCTGTAAAGTGTCGAAGATTATGTGTAGGTCTTACAACCTTATACTAACACAGTTGCTTCTATCATTAAAAAGAGAGGACTGTAGACTCATGACGGGTATTCTGACTGGACACTGCCTTCTGGCGTCACATGTCTTCAAATTAGGCTTGGTCAGTGATAGCAGATGTAGGAAGTGCGGGTTGGAGGAGGAAACGATCGAGCACGTTCTGTGCTCTGCCCTGCACTGCCAGCTAAATCCAGCTATTAGGAGTGATACAGCTGTCAGATCTAGAAGCAGCTAGTGGCTTAAGTCCTAGGAAGCTTCTAGTATTTGCCAAGGGGAAGGAGTTATTTTATAACATAGGTCCTGGTTTTTGATAGGGTTTTTCAGTTTGGTCGTTAAAACAAACTTCTGGTAACACTACGGACTTAATCAGTCTATGTGAGGTCGTCATGGACCCGCCAGTTCAACCTACCTACCTAGCAAAAAATAGTTCTTGAATCAAGGATTTTTCACTAATCAAGTTTTATTGTATGAGGAAATGGGGAGACATTTTTTTTAAACGGGCGGTGCCACGTGTTATGTAGAAAAGTAATTTATCTGAAATGAAATGTGCAATTGAAGTTCACGCTGGGTATATAATGTTCGGTTACACCCGAACTTAGACACCTTCACTTGTTAAAACTGAAACCTTGTTTTGAATACTAATTTTAACGATAAGACGTACAAATTCAATTCATGCGAGTAGCCAGTGTTTGCATTTGCTACTCCAGAGTAGCAGTAAGAGCGAAACATATGCTCTGCTACTGCTCTGGCTCTGAACATGAACAGAGCCGTATCATAGAAAAGTGATAGCATTTGTTAAGCTCTGCTGCGAGCTACGTCGAGTTTTAGAGCGGAGTAAATAGAAAAATAAAAAATCCAAACGAAATGCTGTTTGTAATGGAGCGAAAGAAAGAAATAAAATGTATAGCTATTTGTTCTGTTGAGTATTGCTTGGCAAATCTTTGCCTTCGGTCGGTCGTTCTCTAAGTTGTTGTTGTAAATTATTGATTTTGTTGTTATTGTTATTGCGTCGGGACACTCGCGTCTTTTCCACTTTGTATTCCAAGTAAATGTATATAAGTAAAATAAAATAAATGCAAGGCGCGGTAACCTCCGAAGAGACTTTAAGCCGAGCTTCTCTTCCAATTTGAATCGTTTTCCTACAAATTGGCGGAATGGGAACCTATGTACATGTTTTACGCCGACTCCGAACGCCGAGAGACGGGAGTATGCTTAGAAAAACTGTTTTCTAATTGAAAAAACTTGTTTCTAAATGTTTGATGCTGCATTCCACGTGGGCTTGAACGCAGGATCTTCGGTGCGGTAGGCAGAGCACGCTGTCACCACATCACAGCGGTAGCCATGTAGAGCAGTAGTATAGCGAAAATAGAAAAAGTTCTCCTTAACAATGCCTAACAGGGCAAATATCAAAACATGTTTTTTGCTCTGGCTCCATTACAAATATTTTGCTATTCGCATGGCTCTAAAACACGACGTTAGCTCACCCTAAACTTGCAGAAGATGAACGCACACTCCCTACGGAAACGCGAGTCACTCTAGCTCAACTTCGATCTGGATACTGTAACAGGTTAAACTCTTACCTATCCAGAATCAACCCCGACATACAAAACATATGTCCCGCTTGTAACGTGTCCCCACATGACACCAACCATCTCTTCAACTGTATTGTGAAACCAACGTCTCTAACACCCCTCTCATTATGGTCCACCCCTATTGAAACTGCAAGTTTCCTTGGACCCCCGTTAGAGGATATTGATGACAATTTGTGATCGGTCACACCTATTGGATGGGGCGAAGCACTGCTACAACAAAAACGACGTTAGCTCGTAGCAGAGCATAAGAAATGTTATCACTTTTTTATGCTACGGCTCTGCTCTATGCTCTGTTCATGTTCAGAGGAGGAGCAATAGCAAAAACTCCAGAATAATATAGCATTTTCAATCCTGCAAGTAGTTCTAACAAATTTTCTAACTTTTAACATTAACATGGAAAATGATGTCAGCCAAAAAAATTACGAAAGAACTACTTTGCCCAAGAAGTATATTCAAAGTTGAGTAAATAGTCAGCTAAAACAGATTCATCAAAATGACATTTTTCTAAAATTGAAGTAATTTTCAATTTCTTAAATTGTTAAGTTTCGCTTTAAGTGTTTCGTTTATATGCAAAATTCATAGTAAACTTTCCTACTTCACTACGACCTTTGGCTTCACTTTCACTTGAATTCTGTCCTTTTCAATGATGGTCCTCTTTCTCCTATTTAACTCTTAATATACATTTTCTTTTCTTCCCTGAAAGGTTCATCCTCTACGCACCCACTTCTATAAATTGAGTGTTATTGTTTACGATTCTTATTTATGTTTATACAAAAATTTCCTTTTAGCATTTCACTGAGCAACAACAAATGTCGTTAGAAGAAAACAAGTAAGGAAGTCTAAATTGGGGTGAAACCGAACATTACATACCCAGCTGTACACTTGAAATGCTGTTGTTGTTTGTTTTGTGTGCGTAATAGTGTTACAAGGCTGCGCAATAATACATATATTCATATGGTTCTATTCTGAACTAATTTTCGTTTAAAAGAAGCAAAAAGGATCCATAGGCTAACACCAAAGACCTTGAGCGGGTAATAATTAGCGTTGCCAAATTTCGCATATTGGCTGGGACATCTCCTATTTTCACAAATTTTAAAGTGTCCCGCCGGAAAATGCTATGTCCCGGAATTTTCACAATATCAAAATTAATAAATTATAATCTGCTACGAAATATGGCCATATTTGCGGCTTCGATTGTATTCAGCTCATTAGTATATTGCATGCCACTCTGTAAAGAAGAAAAATTCATCCCTACTGTGATTCTGAATATTGTCAATGTTTAAGATTTCGCATACCTAAATATTCATTCTGCATGGGGACGTGTTGTATTTTAAAATAACGTTTGGAAAATGAATCCACAGAATATTGAATTCGCATTAAACACAGTAAACGTATTAATTGTTAGCCTGTTTCATAAAAATATTTTTTATAAGTAAATGAGTTTAAAAAGTTTAATTCTATCTAAAAATTATTTCGCCGAATGAGCAACCCATACAAATATATAGCTTTTTTTGTTTTTCAAATGTTCCGGGAAATTTTTAAAAATCCCGGGAATCTGGCTCAAATTTGAGGTTTGTCCCGGGAACCCGAAATAAAAATCTGACAACCTTAGTAAGAATGCAGTTTTCCCTCAGATATGGGGATTTCCCTACTGTTTGTTTTAAAATTAAGATATAACAGACCAATAAAAATACTATTGGTACAAAACTATTTTTCGCTAAGATCTAACTTATTATTTTTGCCTACGACCCTTTTTAAAGTAATTTATATAAAAGTGGGCGTGGTCCTTAACCAATCGTATCCATTTTTACTAGAAATGTTTCCCGCTGTAAGGAAAATATGTGTACCCAATTTTGTTACGATATGTAAATTTTTCTTCGAGTTATGGCTCCCGAAACATTGAAAATTGCTTAGACAAAAAAGCGGCAGTGCCACACCCATTTTCAAAAATTTTAGTGTTTTTCAATTTAATGTTATAACTCAATTTATAAAGTAAAATTCTAGTTCTACAAAGCTCTTTTTCGCTAAGATATAGCTTATTAGTTTCGTCTACGACCCTTTTAAAAATCTTTTATATAAAAGTGGGCGTGGTCCTTAACCGATTTCGTAAATTTTTCTTCAAAGCATTCCTTATAGTAAAGGCAACCTCTCTGCCGAAGTTTGTTACGATAGGTTTAACGATTTTTGATGTATGATTAATAGTATTTGTAAAACTGATTTTATCACAAGTGGGCGGTGCCATGCCCATTTAAAAAAAATTTCAAATTTTTATTAAGAGTGTCAATATCAGTCCACACGTCAAATTTTAACATTCTAAGTGTATTATTTACTAAATAATCAGGTTTTTTGTGTTTTCCAAAATGTTATATATATAAAAAGTGGGCGTGGTTATCATCCGATTTCGCTCATTTTCAATACCAATCTTTTATTGGTCCAGATAAACTCGTTTACCAAATTTGGTGAAGATGTCTCAATATTTACTCAAGTTATCGTGTTAACGGACGGACGGACATGGCTCAATCAAAATTCTTTTCGATGCTGATGATTTTGATATATGGAAGTCTATATCTATCTTGATTCCTTTATACCTGTATATAAACAAACTACACAACCATTGACTACAAATGTGCTAAGATAACCAAGAGCGGATGGCCTTTTAGGAATGACCAACAAAAGCATTTCAATCAATTGTGCGGTCTGAGTGGTGTAGTAAACCCAAATACTTAACAATTACTAAGTTATGCTTTGAAGCATAGAAGAATTGCTTTTGAAGTGTGCGCTCAGGAATTCCGCAGCTGACTTTCATATACCTCGAGGCTGATTAGTGGTGTCTGTGTTGTCTTTTGTTGGTTGTTCTTTGGAGATGGCACAGAAAGTGTTGATCGGTTAGTGTTTGTTTTGTGATTATAAATTTGAATTTTGTGTCTTGAGCAAGTAGCAAGAGTAAGAGGATTATTTCTGAGAATTAAACGAAGATGTTTGTAAGATGAAAGATGCGTAAAGTACATACACTTATTTACTTAGAAATAATTTTTGCGGTTACATTTTGTAACTAGATTAGGCACTTTATTTGAAGCTTAATTTGTGCTTTTGAATAAAATCGGCTTGTTTAATCTACTAAGAGTTGATTAGCGATAACACATTAGGCTAATCATAACTTTGGATGCTGTAGCCAAGTGAAAATAAGCATTTTAGCGATGAGAACGACCGCTGACCTTTGTGGTTTTGTCATCAGGTAGTATTCTTCCAGTGAATCGCACTAAGAGACTGTTCCCGTTATTACTCTGTCCCCTCGAAATACTTTAAACTGATAATTGTAATATTGTGATGTTCTACGAAATGGCAAGTGCCTCCATTAGCAAACCTTTTGAATGAGTTCTTAACTGATTCAGTTATGTATGGTTCTGAACTATTTTAATTACATATAGCTCATACCTCAGCGCTGTTGGTACGAGTGTGGCTACAAACAATACTGCTCTCCATCCGAATATTACCAGTTCCAAGGTAGTCATTAAACCGGTAGTGTGAAACTTTCGCTTTGCGTGACTGCCTCCAATTTTTTCTGCAGGAATGCTATTTGCTATTGACATGCCGATAACCTAGCATTCGATAACGATATTTTGTACTTTATAGTTTAATGATGTAAGAGGGAATATCTCTCTTAATGCCGTATTAAGTTGGGGGAAACATTTTGTTCACAATGTTGTTGACGACCAAACGTATCAGGGGTCATGAATTATTTTGTAGAATAACTCCGCCCTCTTGGCAAATACTAGAAATTTTATAGGATCTTGATTAATTGCTGCCTCGATATCTGGCAACTCTGCTGCCCCTAATAACTGGAGCCTTGAATTGGCGAGCGCAGGACACGAATACAGAACGTGCTCAACCCTTTCTTGCTGCATCTCACATTTTCTACACCTGCTGTTACTGACGGGACGTAACTTACAAGCATGCGACGCCAGAAGTCAGTGTCGAGTTAGTATGCCCATCGTGAGCCTTAAGTGTTCTATCTTCAGAAAAAAAGCCAGTTTATGAGTATATTATCGTAGGCTTTGCACATGATCTTAGAAATTTTTCCGACCTGCTCGTTTGTCCACGCCCTTCCTGCTTGATGGATCATATGAAACTCCTATCTTCTTATTATCTCTCCCAGAGGGCTTGGGAAGTCTGTCAGCGAGTGTTGTACTCTCCTTTGCCACTCATTGGCTTTTTCGTTAGCTTCTATCATTTTATGACCAGGAACCCAGTGCAGATATTTGGTCCGGCCTGACGAAGTTTTTCCATGCTTTTTTGCATAATAGGACGCTACTTTTTGAAGTACTGTGTGAGATTATTGCCTTAATCGCCGCTTGACTATCAATATATATATTGATGTGACTGCAGCTTAAGCATGTTGCTTTCTACACGGCTATAATATTTGAAAGACGCTGTAGTATTCTGGCAGCCTGTAGGATCGACTTATTTCTGTATGGATAACGTAAACAGCACCCCCGATCCCTTCCGTTAATTTGAAATCATCAGTATACACGTGTATAGTATGCTCAGCGATTTCTGCACCCTGGCGCCAATCCTCCGGCTAAATTGTAGTCCCCAGATCTGTTTTCAAGCCCGTTTGCCTAACAGGCTCAATGTTAACATAGCTAAATGTTCTTGAACCGAGAGCGATGATATGGTCTGTGATTACGATTACTGACAAGAGAGATTGCGATCGACACACAGATGCTCAAAGTCATTCAGTCGATATTTACGCAGCTGTCGTTGCAATTTGCTATGATCTTTCAAAGTCATAGGGATATAAATATTTCCCAGCTCTAATGTGGAGGTGAATGAATCATTTGAAAGGCTGTTTTGTATGAAACCACCTGTAGAGCTCGAGTAATTGTGGTTAACGGGAAAGTTTAGTATTTAAAGCATTCGAGTTAGTCTATCTGAATTTATGAAATCCTTCTGGTCGCTACAATATGCCTTGGCAGGAAAGGATAGCAACTCAACCTTTGATTGCCAAAACTTCAGATTCTGCAAGAACTATCTGAACTAGAATTGATATCGAGATATTCCAGTTCTACTCACCAGTTTCTAGAGGACGTAAGAAAGTCTTCTTTTCATTTTTCTATATTCTCTGGTTGGGTATCTCTGGTCGTATGGTTTTTGATCTCTATGAATACAGTCTAAGTTGGGCTATGGCGCTATTCCGCTCCTTCCTTGAATAAGTAAAACGGTAAGCCATTTTGTTCCTCTAATATAGTGCGGAATGTTTTCGATTTTAGCAGAGCTAAACTCCGCAAGATAGGCGATGTAGAATTTGCTAATACATTTCATACACGTACTGGCCAGAGCAGGGCATTTATCAATCATTCGTTGGGATAACCACGCATTTATCTTGTACTTCCATCAGACAATGGTATTATCCCAATAAATTAATTAATTGGGAAACTACAAAGATTGTTTAGGAGCCTAATTAGGCTTCAATTTATGAGGCAACTAAATATGCTTGGTCACTTTACATGTGGATTTCAGTGTTTATCTGGCAGTAGTTTTCCCAGCAGTAGTTACACTAGACCTGCGCGCAAGTAGAGGGGATGCAATTGTTTGCGGTCTAAGCGGTCTGCTTAGTAGTTTTCCTCGAAAGTTTATCGGCAACAGAGTTCCTTGGTACACCATTGTGATCGGCATACATTCCACTACTGTGGCATACCGCGAGGACAGTTCATTTAGAGACTGCCGGTTGCTTCCTTCGACGAACTGCTCCTACGCTGGAGAACTTTTTTCGCATTTTCACTGGCAAAGTTAATTGTAGTATTCTTAGAAAATAGATGGTGATTCCGTTAAATAGCGTTTCAACGCTTCGGCAGCCTTATACTTAAGCAGATTGAAAGATCATCCTATTAGATATCACTTGCCACATGGCTACTGAATTTGAAGCCATTTGTCGGTGCAAACCATGTAGGAAAATGAACCAAGCCGCCTCAGGAAGTGTGAGAGCTATGGGGTTTGCCCATTTTATATGGTAAAACTTACTTAGCAAAGATAGATGATAGCATGATAACTACTTAAAGTAGTATACTTTGACTATTTTACCTGGGTTAAGTTTGTAATATACTTATCAATAATCACTGGTAAGTTTAAAGACGTAGTTGTGACGGAGAAGGAGCATGGGTAGGTGGGGACACGGACTACATCCGAAAGGGTTTAGTTCGAACGTTAAGGACTCGGAAAATATTAATTACAACGAAATAGTTTTATAAATTCATGAGCGCAGCTGGGGTAAGGTGATTTTGGTTGGGAGAGACTTTCTCATTTTCTAAGGTTATATGTAGTAAAGACGAGAGCAAAGGGAGCGGGTGGGAGGAGTTTGTCTACTATATCTGCCAACTAGACGTTATAGACTAAAATCTATGATAAATTCATTTTTTCATGGCCGTAAACTATTGGGGAAGGGATTGGGGTTGGAGGGACTTGTACAGTATATCCGGTAATACTAAAATTAAACACCGCAAGCTTATTAAGAACCGAAGAAAATATAATAATTCATTGAGTAATTGAGCGCAGCTAAATGGGAAGGGGGTGTACAGGGGTCTTGCTTTTCGTACGGTCGGAGTTTATTTAAGCATTCTAAACTTATCAAGGACCGATCAGAATACAATAGAGCGATGGGTAAATGGGCGGGGGGTTTGATAGGAGGGGAGAGCTCTCACTCTATTGGGTAAGTTTCATTTAAACTTTCCAAACATGCCCAGTGCAGGTGACAAACATTTCTTAAATTTATTTCATTTAATTTGAAATATTTGCGATAAGAGGTATGAATTGATTTAAGTTTGGTCCCAGAAAAGGAAAGCTGAATTTTTGATTGTAGTATTTTTGGTGATCAAAATAAAATCTGTACGTTATGGTACAATCAGGGAGGATGAGAGCATGTATGTTTAACCATATTTTTGTAGCCATCCTTTTACTTGTGTTTGTGTTTGTATGTATGTATGAACTCCCACTCACCAAAATCAAAGGCGCGCTCCAATATCACCGAGTGCCGTTTCGGTAACGATGCCGTACGCTGCTGCTGATGCTGTCCCAAACAGGAACTGCCGTACAAATGCTGTTGCCGATCTTTGATGCCATCACCGCCACTATTGTCTTCGCCATCAGGTCCTAAGCGTACACTACCACTTATATCACTTGCGTAATCTGTCGCATAGGTTACATTTGAATGTTGATAACGATGTGCCGCATGTGACATATATGACAGTTCCAGCACTACCTGCTGCCCCCACTGGCATTGCTATTGTACATTTTGTGTGCGTTTGTGGTGCTTGTTGTTTTTGTAAACGATTTTTACTTGGCGATTTCGGCTGCGCTGCTAGTGTTGAATTGTTTTGTTGTGATTGTGACGCGCCGCTAAGCGTAGGCTGTTGTTGGTGTAGGCAACAATATTTGATGTGTTTACAAAAGAGATTACTATTTCTACTACCACTTCCATTACCACCGCCATCACTGCCACTGCTGCCACTACCTGTGCTATGCCCACTGCCGATGCTATGACTTGCTGCAGTGCCAACGCTTTGCTGCCCAAAGCTATTCAATGTCATGATACTGCTGCCAGTGCCATTAGCAAGGTTGCCACCGCTACTCATACCATGAGCACCCGCAACCACCGTTGCCATAGGTGGCAGCGGGATTGCGTGGACGGTGCACACGAAACGAATTCGAACGACCGACTGTGTGATGATTTGCTCTTTCTGTTCCGCCGCTGCCGCTATGTGAATGGGTGGGACAACGCAGGCTACCGCCATGGCGACGTTGTAAAAACCGATTGCTGCCTGCATTTGCATTAGTACGGCTGGCGCTGTTGTGGTGCGGTATCACCTGTTTGTGAAATGGAAAATAATGAACGTGAGAGTGATAGATAGAAAGAGAGAGGTAGAGAGAGCGCGAGAATGATGTGGACTATATTCAAAAAATGATGAATTAACTATCTTCTGTAGTGATTTTATGAATGAAATGGTGCAAGAAGATATAAAGCACTTGAAAGATTATAAATCATATTTACTTCCCTTTTGGATTGTTTTCTGTAAAAACGTGTTGTACTTATGCATGTAAAAAGGTCCAACTGATTGTAACGCCATAAAGAGAAGAAATGTCACATCAGCAAGCATCTTAAAACTTAATGAACAGAATAGGCAAAATGGGTGCTAGGCAAAAAGTTGGGTCTGCGACCAAAACTTACAGCATGGATGTACAAGGCGATTATTCTACGAGGTGAAGGTCGTCAATGTGGCGCGATCTATTCTTCTAATAAAACAAATAAAGACTACATTTTCCTATAATCTTTGATACTAACTTTATGATCTATTTTCCTACAAGGAAGGATTGTAAACATGGGGAGCTCACTCCAAACTAAACACCTAACTTTTTATGGACGCATTCTAAATTAACAGTAGAGTAGGAATAGAGATATGTATCGGTATCAGGACAATGTAGAGGGTACCAATTTTTCCGAGAGCCAAGCGGCTCTTCCTAAATCTGGGAAGCTTTATAATTATCCAAACTTAGCGGCTGGGTACTGCTTACTAATTCCAAAGACTATGCTCACGCTTACATTCTAGAGTCACACATACTATGAGGAAAGATGTTTATATATAAATAAAATAATTAAAAAAAAATTTTTAAGTTAAACGGTTTTATTGAAAACAATACTTACATGGAGCAATAATAATACGAAAAGCTAGAAAATAATTATGTAGGCCCTAGGTACTAGTCATCACACTCCTTATCAATCTAGAGCGTTGATCAGACAATTAAATAAAAGCGTTGGGCGCGTGAAATTTCTAAAAATGTGAGGCGTAGCATAACCTGATTAAGGTTCAGTTGGCTTTACTTATGACTATCAATAGAAATATGACGCGTCCAACGCTTTTATTTAATTGTCTGATCAACGCCCTAGATTGATGAAGAGTGTGATGACTAGTACCTAGGGCCTACATAAATTATTTTCTAGCTTTTCGTATTATTATTGCTCCATGTAAGTATTGTTTTCAATAAAACCGTTTAACTTAAAACATTTTTTTTTAATTATTTTATTTTCATGTTTTTAGTCTTTATTTAATTGCCTATTATTTCTCATTCTCCCACATAACATATGTAAGATTGGTTAAAGTATAAATCACCACAATGAGACATTTTCGACTCCTTTTGACGCTAAAAACTGTTTAGTCAATTCTGCGATCAAAAGAAGACTCGAAATCGACTCC
Organism: Eurosta solidaginis; assembly: GCA_029619165.1. Lineage (NCBI taxonomy): Eukaryota > Metazoa > Arthropoda > Insecta > Diptera > Tephritidae > Eurosta > Eurosta solidaginis. The sequence goes on from JARSSU010026947.1 coordinate 35,827, forward strand.
CTCTTATGAGTGAAATATGATTTATTGAAAAAGCAACAACAAAATGTAAAGCGATCACAAAAAATTATTAAAATAAGATTCCAAATAGACTCTTAAATGTCTCGAGAAAGAATCGCAAAAGCTTTAAAACACACTTAAAAATTATTCCCACAAGACTCATAAATGATGGTAAATATGACTCGAAAAAGGCTAAATACTTATTAGAAATATAGGTTAAAAGAGGCTCACCAAGCGTAGTCGCGCGTAGGGTACCATTTTCTCCGACGAGGGAGTCTTTTCTGATCAGAAAATGAGCGCATATATGCTTATTTTGATCATGCTGGAGACTCGAAGAAAGACTCTAATATGATTAATAATTTCAAAAAATGCTGGGTGGGCTATTTAGTTCATTTAGTGACTCTTATTACAAGGACTCTTTCCTGACAATTTGTTACAACCTAAGTCCTCAATACATAATCCTTCCAAAGACTTTACTCAACTCTGCGCCACGTATGCTTGTCCCTCTCCAACTCAATATTTTGATCTCACTTCTGCCGCACTGTATGCAATATTTGTTCCAAATATGAGCCAAATCGGACCACAAATACGATTTTTGCGAATATCTCGATCCTTGCGTCATCTAGCGGCGATTTTTTTCTTATTATTGCATTGTCATCGGGTTCTGAACTATATTCCAAGTTTCAAGCCTGTTGCTTTATCGGGAAGTTACTTAAATTTCAATTACAAAATTCGTTCACACGGCCGTGCAGCCTGCCTGTCAAGTCAAGCTAAATAAAACCGTTTAAAAACTAAAGTTTTTTTCTAAGTGTATATATTAAAGTATATTATGATTCATCAGAGCTGCTTAACCCATATACACTTGTAGTACTTTTGTTTTTGTTTTGCCCTTAAGAATAGGCACAGATACAAATTCATACTTTGAATATAAAAAAAAATTTCATGGCACTCCCATATGCCGTCACATATAAATACGATTCATATGAAAGTGCCTGAATTTCATATGAAAGTGCAAAGAACACTAACAAATTGAACAAATTGAAAATATTGTAGCACTGAAGAAAATTTTAATTCAAAATTTATTCATTAAGGGCAACCAATCAAAATTCTTTGAAAATTGAAAATAATTTTTTTTTCAATTCAAAAAAATTTCAGTTTTAATTTTGTATGTGTTTGTGATTTGCACTTCAATATAAAAATCTTTGAATAGCACTGATTATGATGATTACCTTATCTTCCAACAAATTCGAAAATAAATCAAGATGATCTTCGTCTTCGCTCATCATTGCAAAGAAATCCTTGAATGTGTCCGGAAAGGTAGCCGGAAATTGTCCTTGACGTGAATCTAATTTAGCGTCCATTGCTAAAACAAAAAGAAAAACAACAGAGTTAAAGTTAGAAGAAGGAAATAGAAAATATGTACATATGTATGTGTGTACGATGTATTTGTGCAGTTTTTGCCTGCTAAAGATTTTATAAGCAATGAAATTAGTGAAGCGAACTCAAACATTATAGGACAAATGTGAGACAATGTCTGGGATATGGAATTAAATACCTAGAGTTGATTATTTACGAAAGCAATCAATTTGCTTTATATGAAGAAATATTTTTTGAATAAATTAATTTGTTTTTTATTTGAATCATCACATATATTATTTCTGATTGCTGTTTTTATGTACGGGTCCCTTTTTCGCTCTTATTGGAATCCAAATCTATAAATAAAGCTGTGGTTGTAAAGATGGAGATTCGGGCTATTAGCGAGCTTTGGGCAATTTTGGTCGTAGTGCTTTTGTTTAGCTATATTTTATTAAAATAATTTGTTAAAAATAAACGATTGTGAACCCATAAAGAAATATATTTGTACTATGGCACTATTGCGAATATTTGCACTGCATTACCGGCAGTTGCTGCCATACGCTAGATGGCAGCTGTAAGTTTTAATTGATTGATAGAGCAGCTGATTTCTGTTGATATTTGATCTTTTATATTGGTTGTGCAAGATGCGCACTGGGTCCGGCTCGTTTCCTTCAGTTAACATATGCAATGATTTTTTGGGTTCATAACTAAATGAGTAAACTATGGTTAGGTTGAATTGGCCCTAAGCGTTAGCTCACTTTAGTATCACCGAGTACGTTATTTCACCTAAGCTTATTTCAACCTTTTCACACTAACGACAAGCCGCATCCTCCGAAAAAGAACTGTTTTAAGTAACTTTTCAATAGTAGTTCTACAATTCTTGAAAGGGAGAATAAAAAAACCTTAAAATTGCGCCAGATGTTCATATTTTCGTGTATACTCACGTTTATCTAACTCAGGATTCCAAGTGTCCGCAGAAAAACACAGCCAAACAATTACGCGTTATTTTAATTCCTTCAACCATAGGAGATCTCATAGACACACGAGCACATTTGTGTAAAGAAATCTTCACCATTCAACACTTTATTTGTAGTATTCTTAAAGTTTTAGCTCTCTAAGGAAGCAGTTAACTGAAAAGTTTTGCTCGGCAGCAAAATTTACTGTCTTTGATGGGCAAGTGCGATTAACAACAGACAAAGCCATTGAAGGCCTGGACGATGTTTTATTTAGCAAAAGGAAATATGTAAAGGGAAAGGTTTTGGTGATACAAATTTGTTTGTGTATATGTATATGGTTTATGCAGAAGAGATAAAAAAACACTGCCTTGTCGTTAGTGGCAAGCGGTTTTATTTATTCTGATTGAGCAATTTATTGAGTTTAGCTTTTTTGTGGTTGAGGGATAGCCGTTTGTTAAGTACTAAGAGTGCATTAATGCCATGAACAACTTTTAGCAAAAATTTAGTTACCTAGTTATAGCCGTGCTTTTTTTTGCATGTGTATACATCTACATTTGCGGGTAAAAAAAAACACTTATCATCACTTAAATAATGTTTAGGTGACCTATCTAGCGGCAGTTATTGAAGGCTCGCGGCAGTGGTAAATAAGTCGCTACAAAACGGGTTCTTCTGAATAGCGGAGATACATACCTCTGTTGTGTGTAGTTTATAACCTATAGATGTTGTCGATTGCTATGAATAATATACTCACACTATTTCCGGTCATAGAAGTGGAGAATAGTGTTGAGATAAAATCAAGAGACACATTTCAGTTGCAACTGAGTATAATGCACACTGAAATTTAGCAGTACTAATTTTCTGCGCAAAAATTTCATAAGTTTACATAAAGTTACATACTTAGCAGTCCATAGAAAATATAAGTGCATATGTGTAAAAAAACACAGCTAATATATATTGTAATCCAGCAGACCAGGCAGACGTTGCTCTGCCCTAGTTTTGGTTAATCTGCATAACTTTTCAGCAGGTTTAACCTCTTACTCTCCCTTTCCCTCTCTCCTTCCTTACCTTTTTATTCACTCTTCACTCCGCCTTTCTCTTTTTCTGCGCCTCTTTCTCCCTCTCCGTCCCTTCTCTCGCTTCTTTTACGCTCCATCTATCCATATCTCTCTATCTTCGTCTAACTCTATCTATTTCTCCTTCCATCTTTTCTCTTCGCTCTAGTTCTTCTCCATCCTCTTTCTCAGCCGCAGACCCACCACAAGTTGAAGTCTCAGGCACAGCCACAGTCTTGGTCTCAGTCCCAGTCCCAGTCCCTGCCCCAGTCCCAGTCCCAGTCCCAGTCCTGCCCCAGTCCCAGTCCCAGTACCAGTCCTCAGTCCCAGTCCCAGTCCCAGTCCCAGTCCCAGCCTCAGTCCCAGTCCCAGTCCCAGTCCCAGTCCCAGTCCCAGTCCCAGTCCCAGTCCCAGTCCCAGTACCAGTCCCAGTCCCAGTCCCAGTCCCAGTCCCAGTCCCAGTCCCAGTCTCAGTCCCAGTCCCAGTCCATACCCAGTCCCAGTCTCAGTCCAAGCCCCAGTCCCAGTCCCAACCCATTCTCAGTCCCAGTCCCAGTCCCAGTCCCAGTCTCAGCCCTAGTCCACGTCCCAGTCTCAGTCCCAGTCCCAGTCCCAGTCCAGTCCCAGTCCCAGTCCCAGTCCCAGTCCCAGTCCCAGTCCCAGTCCCAGTCCAGTCCCAGTCCCAGTCCCAGTCCCAGTCCCAGTCCCAGTCCCAGTCCCAGTCCCAGTCTCAGTCCCAGTCCCAATTCCAGTCCTAGTTCCAGTCCCAGTCCCAGTCCCAGTGTGTCCCTGCTTCATATCCCGAAAAAAGTACTAATCTAGGCAAAGGGCTACCTATATGCCCAATTTCAGGTAAATCGAACCAAGTACAGAATTATTCGGAAGGATCAGTCCGTGGTCCACTTCCGGAAATAAACTTCACAGGAACGCTAGTCTATATTTCAAGTTGGAAATAACTGCACAACTATGTGCAAATTTGATTGAAATCGTTAAATAGCTTAGGAGTCCATAGCGGACAAATAACGTGACATGAAATTTATAAATATTAAGGTAAAGCATACATGCATACATACATCCGTGAATACAAATACAGCAGTGGCAGTTTCCATCAAATGCCGTCAATTAAATTCTTATTTTATTATATTCGATATTTAAGAAAAAACTTTTTGAATTTTTAAGTCGGTGTTTACACACCAATAATACTGTTGATGGAACTCGTTACTTGAAGAAGAGGGCGTGACGAGGAAAGCAGACGGTCTCTGTGCTTGTGCTCGGCAGCTCGCTTTGCGTTATCTGTATTCTTTTCAAAAATTCGTTTCTCTTAAAAGTTTTCATTTTTAAAATTGCTACGTTTCTTGTATTGTACTCATTATATTAATTTATATGTCAAATATTGAATATTTGTTTGTAAACTCGATCTAAACAAAGAACAAGCCAAACTCTAAAATTTTTTCGAAAAAACTTCGGAAAATTTCGAATTTTTCATTTAGAGTTCTCAGAGTTTTATAAGCATGTATGCAGTTCTGTAGCCCAATTAATTTTAGTCTAAAACAATATAACTTATAGTTCTTTCAAAATTCGCATTGATTTTTGAAAGTATTTGTTCCAGTAGGTGTTGTAGAAATAATTGTTTTAAGTAGTTATTGTAAGAAAATATGAAAAACACCCTTCGGAAAAAATTGTCAAAAAGTAATGCGAATTTTGGAGACATATAACTAACACTTCGCCCGACTAAACTTGATTCAACTACAAAACTGCATACCCAGAAAAATTCAGAGAACCCCAAGTAAAAAGTTCGAAATTTTCTCGAATTTTCCAATTTTTCCAAAACGTTTTGAGGTTGGTTTGTATAGTTTCAGTAGCAAAACTCATAGCAGTTCTTTCTCCTAACGTCAAAAATAAAGAAATAGGAACATAGTTAGCAAAAACTGCCACTGCTATTCTTTTGATTGCTGCTGTACATTAGACCGTGGCAATTTGTTTCCTCAGTTGTGCCATTCCCAACGTATAAAAGCTCGCTGCTGTACATTGTTGACATAACAAGAACTTAGCAAAAACTGTTACGCTTACGCTTAAACTTTATATGGACTGCTAAGCTTTAAACTTTATCTACTTTTCTGCAGTTGCTGTGCATAAAATTAGTACTCCTAAATTTAAATACGCTTTATACTCAGATGCAACTGAAATATGTGTCTATGTTCCACCTCTACACTAATTCTATATATCACCTCCACAAATGGTGTGTGTCCACTATTCACAGCAACCGATTCAGCTATAGGTTATATACAGGCATGCAACAGAGGTTTTTGTCTCCGCTTTTCGGTACAACATGTTCTGTAGCTAGGTCTCCTAAGCATTATCTAAGTGAGCATAAGCGTTTTTTTTACGCGCAAACGGAGACGTATATACATAAGTGTAAAAAAAAACAGGGCTTATATTAATCTTGTAAGATTGTGACGACTTAAAAGGATATAGCTTGTGTGGCAGACATTTTTTATCGCACTGTCTAATATGCATGTCTAATCAAATTATTATTTAGTCATGGACTTTTTGGGAAATAATTGCAGTATATTGACTTTCAGTAAGTTTTGTTTACTTTATTCTCACTCAATCTAGTTTGGCCTACCTGGAAACTTTTTGACGTGCTAGCTGAGGTGTGGATGAAGTGTGGATTTTGGCAGAGTTCAGTGAAATTGTAAATTGCTTGGACATGCTATTTTTGTGGTCGATTGCAAGTAGCTTTAAGTTCTTTGGTGCTTTGACTTTGAACTTTGGTTGTTTGTGGTGTGCAATGGAATGAAATTAATTTTACAAGAAATTCTGTAAACTACCCATATAAATAGCTTTATAAGTATGTAGGACGTTGTTGCTGAAAAAAATATATGACAGTGTGTAAAGCTTTAAAAGCGTCTAAACGAGTGGCAAAGGAAGAACGTTTTTGGGGAAAATGGCAAAAGTTAGTTGGGTAAAAACTCGAGTTGGTTTAGTTGTCTTTTATGCATTTCACAAGTTTAGGCTGTGTGCGAGTTGACCTAAATTTCTACCTAATTAGGGAAAAAACCTAAGTCAATGGAAACTGTCGGTAAAGTAGTCCAAAATAAAAATTTAGAATTTTTATGAGCAAACTTTTCAACCTGAATTCAAGTCAAATTTCAAAAACAAAAATATTGATTTTTCAATATTGTATATGCAAATAAATGGCTTTTGTCTATTCAATTTAAGTAAATCATAGACCATAGAGCGATGATCCCTGCTGCGATTAAGGTCCGATCGATTGTACATGATGGTGAGCTCAAATTTATTCAAGCTGATTTTGGTGTCACAAGGATAGGATCCTTCTCAAATATGGACCACAATCTGAACATGTTTGGCAACCAAGTGCACTAATTGGCCTAAAGAAGTTATTGGAGGCCCACCAACATCACAGTATTGAATTCAAGATTGTGGAAACGGTCATTGTGCATGTGCTCCACTATGTCCGAAAAAAAGCCTTATAAAACGGAGCCACTGTATTTTCTTGTACTGCTATCTTGGAATAGGTACTTACCGCGGACCCTAATTGACCTCTGTTCTTTTTAAGCATGGAAACGCGTCAAAATTACCTAATTTCCCGTGTTGTTATTATATTCTTTGCAGAAATAAACAAAATAGGTTTTCAAATCAACTCGCACAGTTTTGACAGCTTTTTCCTAAATTGTTGCAGTGCTGGAAAGTTCCAGTGGAATATTCGTTTAGGTACCTAAAATTTAGGTGAACTCGCACGCAGCCTTAGTTTCGGTTTTCTTTGCAGCACCCTAATAAAAAGCAATTTCTCAAATTCGGTTCAAATCTTGGTTGGCAGACCTATGAAACTTCCCTTAGTCTCAATAATCATTAACTTATTGGCTTTTTTAATTTTATTGATTAGCTACCTGTAATTTCTAATCAATTTAATAAAAAAATAATCAAAATCAAGTAAGAAAGTCTAGGTTCGGGTGTAACCGAACATTATATACTCAGCGTGAACTTCAATTGCACATTTCATTTCAGATAAATTACTTTTCTACATAACACGTGGCACCGCCCGTTTAAAAAAAATGTCTCCCCATTTCCCCTTACAATAAAACTTGATAAGTGGAATATTATTGATTCAAAACTATTTTTTGCTAAGCTATATCTTATTATTCTGGTCTTCGACCCTTTTAAAAATCTTTTATATAAAAGTGGGCGTGGTCTTTAACCGATCTCGTCCATTTTTACTAGAAATATTTTCTACAATAGGGAAAATTTGTGTACCCAATTTTATTACGATCCGTTAATTTTTCTTCGTGTTATGGCTCCCGAAATATAGAAAATTGCTCAGTCATAAAAGGGGCGGTGTCACGCCCATTTTTTAAATTTTAAGTTTTTCCTATTTATTGTTATAAATCCACTTGGGAAATCAAATACCATTGATATAAAGTTCTTTTTTGTAAAGATATAGCTTATTTTATTCGTCCACGACCTTTTTTAAATTCTTTTGTATAAAAGTGGGCGTGGTCCTTTATCGATTTCCCTATAGTAAAGGCAACCTCTCTGCCGAATTTTGTTACGATAGGTTTAACGATTTTTGATTTAGGATTAATAATATTTGTAAAATTGATTTTATCACAAGTGGGTGGTGCCACGCTCATTTTGAAACATTTTTCCAAATTTTTATCAAGAGTCTCAATATCAGTCCACATGTCAAATTTCAACATTCTAAGTGTATTATTTACTAAATAGTAAGGGTTTTTGTGTTTTCCAAAATGTTATATATAAAAAGTGGGCGTGGTTATCATCCATTTTCAATACTAATCAATTCTGGGTCTAGATAAGCTCGTGTACCAAATGTGGTGAAGATATCTCAATATTTACTCAAGTTATTGTGCTAACGGACGGACGGACGGGCGGACGGTCATGGCTCGATCAATCGATTATTTTGATATATGGAAGTCTATATCTATCTCGATTCCTTTATACCTGTACAACAAACCGGCATCCAATCAAAGTTAATATACTCTGTGTGCAAAGCACGCTAAGTATAAAAATTAGTGACTGTTTCAGATTAAAACAATCAAGTAATTAAAAATGCTTAAATAATTAAAGTTAATCAAACAATTTGAAATCATCATTAATAATAACTCAACAATTATGACATAAGGTGAATAATTACATTGACTCTCAAATTATAAATAATCAGACTAAAATAAAATAGTCAAACAATTAGAATAATGATGCAATAAAAATAATTAATTCAATAGTTTTTGTATGAAATCAACTATTATTTATAAAAAGGCAATTAATCACTACACTTAATAAATAATCATATATAATTTAGCAGGTCTGCATAAATGATTGAAATTCAGTCTATTCTATTGCAACTTACAGAAAACGAAAATCCTAAAATATTTGACAGTTTGTCTTAGAAACAGTTTGGAAGCAGAAAATATTCTTCGGGTTTTCTTCCATATAAGTATAACGCAAGTCTTGTTTTTTTTTCTCTACTGCGACTAGTGGGATTTAATTGAAATACTTTTTGGCAACGACTTTCTTCCTTCATACATATAACATGCGCTAGCTAGCGTAGTCTTTGAATGTGAGCTTGGCAAGATCATTAAATCCGTTTTAACGTACACTGTAGGCAAAACTCACATGCGCATAAATCTTTTGGTCTATTGAGTACATCCAGGGCAAAACTTATATGATATACCTGTCATATGACTATATTAGGATTTGAGAATGTACGATTTTTCTTCGTCGAGAGATAGAGTTGCTTTTTCAGTTAAAATATGTATATATTACATTCTCTGTTGAAATGCTAGTGTTACAAGAGTTTCAAGATATTCGAGTCGTGGAATGTCTTCTTTCGTTATTGATAGGATCCTTGGTTTGGACGGTGGCTCAAAAACAGAAAAGTCAACTAAGGTGGGCTATACCCGAAGTACTTGCCGTTCAAACAGTCAGAATAAAATATCTTCTTAACTTTTCCGGAACAATATAATCTTAGAAACGAAAGTAACGATCTACGTTAACTTCTATGCTGCTTCAAAAACCACTTCTGGGTCTTCGAATACAGCAGTACTGAAGGGAATATGTTTGGTGATGAGGCAGCTGTCAGAGGTTTCGAAATGAATATAAATGAGACGTACAACTCCGTACGTCGACCCTTGTGCTTTACATCTTGAGGAAAGCCAAGCAATCAACTGTTAGCACACTTCTCAAACTAAACAAACTTACATTAGAGTACGCACGGCCACCATAACAGATGAGCTTACTATTGCACTAATGTTTCGGCTATGGCGACGTTTTCTCTGCAGAAGTTATCATTAGAAACTTACGTTTAATTTAGTTAAAAGTGCGTTGTAATAGTTTGCGAAAAAGGGTAATTGCCGTTTGTACGACATTAACTGCTTGCTGTGAAACTTGTGGGTCACGAAAACAGAAAAAAAAGAAACTGCAGAATTATTCTTAACTCGTAGGCGTGGCGCCACCCACATTTTTAATAAGATAAATTATGGTAATTTTGATGATATTTCGCGATTGTTTGCACAGATTTTTTAAGGAAAGCGTACTAAGTACTGCATATTATTTTGAGGTATATTCGCGTAACAACTTTCATATAGTTTAATTTGATAGGAGTCAAATAAGGGGTAAAATTTCCCAAGTGTGCCATAATTCAGATGCTTCCGTTCCAATAATAATATAAACATGCATCATTGAAAAGGTTACAAAATTAGCATAACCTTCAGCTTAAAAACAAATTTTAAAATTATATTTAAATTAAAAAAATAATACAGAAAAGTTGCAAAGTGTTTTGTTTCATCAACGAGTTTTTGGGAGCTGAGTATTGAACTCGAAATCTTAAATATTCATACTTTATGCTAGTGTAAAGGCAGATGCCTTTGTCCACTCAGTCATATGAATACCCCACTGATCGCTTAACAATTGGTCGTAAGTACTGCTTATAAAAGCAATGCTATAAACCCAATGTTACTAAGCTCTTAGAGCGCGCCTAAAATTATTCCACATAATTAGGATTAGAAAGCATATAGAATTAGTATGTACCTAAACGGTGAATAACGGAATAGCAAAAAAAGGCAACACTTAGAGACCAATTGCAAAACGATCAGCGGGACATTCATATGGCTGAGTGGACAAAGTCATCTGCCTTTACACTAGTATAAGGTATGAATGTTGTAGAAGCTAGCTGATGAAGAAGTGAAATCCAGAAACATGTCTTAGTAACCATCGCCGTTTGTAAACTTTGTAATTTTTCTCTAATATCAATAACAAAAACAATTTTGTAAAGCAATTTGAGGATGTATCGCTGATTACATATATAAAAAATATATAAAAATAAAAAAATATTTGAAGTTTTTTTTTCAACCATCACTAATATTCATTGAAAACTTTGGAAGAAATTTAATAAGAATATTTATGTAAACGATAAGTGGAAAGTGCCTTCCAACGATTAGCTCTTTGATGGATCGGGCGCTTCGGGATATTCATACCTGAGCATCAAATGTCGGGTGAAAGTCAGCGCGGATAAGATGGATATGGTCTTGTTTACAAAGAGGTACAAGGTCCCAAACTGGATCAGGCCTATGTTAGGAGGGGGACCCTACAGGAGAAACCTTGCACATCCTAGACAGTAAGCTGTCATGGAAGCTCAACGTGGAGGAGAAAGTGAAGGCTTCAAAGGTACTTTATGCATGTAAAAGAATGCTGGGGTGTACGTGGGGCTTATCGCCCTCTCTTTCTGATTGGGTCTTTATAGCGATTGGAATCCCTATCCTATACTATGGAGTTCTTGTTTAGTGGAAAGCCACACAAAAAGCAACATATCTCAAAAATTTAGAGGGGGTATGTAGAATATCAATGCTTAGTATTACGGGAGCTCTGAAAACAATCCCGACAGCTGCTCTGTATGCCATTCTGCACATTCCACCTGTAGACCTGGTAGCAAAGAACATAGCGTTAACAACTGCAACCAGGCTCGGTGCCTGAGGGCAGCTTGAGCGCCGACCATACGGCCATAGTAGTATAGCGTCATCAGTCACAAGACGAGCAGACTACCTGATTCCCTATCTGCGCTTCGAAGGCTATCTTAAGGCCACTATAGAGGTGGACGGTTTGCACAAGGGTGCTCAAATGGTGGACGAGGCGATACATGTGTATACAGATGCTTCCAAGGTAGTGGAAGGAGTAGGTTCTGCGGTATACTGTGCTGATCCGGAAATAAACAGATCCTGCAGGCTGTCGGATTAGTGTAGTGTTTTCCAAGCCGAAATAGTAGCCGTAACCAAAACAATAGAAACCCTGGAAAAAATAGCCCAAGCTGCAATCGTGTTAACTTTTATATTGACAGTCAAGCAGCAATTACGGCAATAATCTCGCATACCACAGCATCTAACTGCTCGGGACAGGGAGACGCATACATCTATATTGGGTCCCACGGTATATGGGAATAGATGGGAATGAAAAAGCGGATGAATTAGCTTAAAAGGGCGCATCCCTTGGAGCTTGCTCCGTAGACGTCCCAATTGGACTGGGCGAAATTAAGCGAAGGCGAGAGGTGCACATGATCGACCAAGCAGGAAATGCGTGGGGCTGTAAAGTGTCGAAGATTGTGTGCAGGTCTTACAACCTTAGACTAACAAAGTTGCTTCCATCATTACAAAGAGAGGCCTGTAGACTCATGACGGGTATTCCGGCTGGATACTGCCTTCTGGCGTCATATGCCTTTAAATTAGGCTTGGTCAGTGATAGCAGATGTAGGAAGTGCGGGACTGGAGGGGGAAACGATCGAGCACGTTCTGTGCTCTTGCCCTGCGCTTGCCAGGCTAAGACTCCAGCTATTAGGAGTGAGACAGCTGTCAGATCTAGAAGTAGCAAGCGGCTTAAATCCTAGGAAGCTTCTAGTATTTGCCAAGAGGACGGAGTTATTTTATAACATTTTTTATACTCAGATAACGGTTGGTTGTACAGGTATAAAGGAATCGAGATAGATATAGACTTCCATATATCAAAATCATCAGTACCGAAAAAAAATTCGATTAAGCCATGTCCGTCCGTCCGTCCGTCTGTCCGTTAACACGATAACTTGAGTAAATTTTGAGGTATCTTGATGAAATTTGGTATGTAGATTCCTGGGCACTCATCGCAGATCGCTATTTAAAATGAACGATATCGGACGATAACAACGCCCACTTTTTCGATATCGAAAATTTCGAAAAATCGAAAAAGTGCGATAATTCATTACCAAATACGGATTAAGCGATGAAACTTGGTAGGTGAGTTGAACCTATGACGTAGAATAGAAAACTAGTAAAATTTTAGACAATGGGCGTGGCCCCGCCCACTTTTAAAAGAAGGTAATTTAGAAGTTTTGCAAGCTGTAATTTGGCAGTCGTTGAAGATATCATGATGAAATTTGGCAGGAACGTTACTCTTGTTACTATATGTCTGCTTAATAAAAATTAGCAAAATCGGAGAACGACCAAGCCCACTTTTTAAAAATTTTTTTTTAAATTCAAATTTTAAAAGAAAAGTTAATATCTTTACAGCATATAAGTAAATTATGCCAACATTCAACTCCAGTAATGATATGTTGCAACAAAATACAAAAATAAAAGAAAATTTCAAAATGGGCGTGGCTCCGCCCTTTTTCATTTAATTTGTCTAGGATACTTTTAACGCCATAAGTCGAACAAAAATTAACCAATCCTTTTGAAATTTGCTAGGGGCATAGATTTTATGATGTTAACTGTTTTCTGTGAAAACGGGCGAAATCGGTTGAAGCCACGCCCAGTTTTTATACACAGTCATCCGTCTGTCCTTCCGCATGGCCGTTAACACGATAACCTGAGCAAAAAATCGACATATCTTTAATGAACTTAGTTCACGTGCTTACTTGAACTCACTTTATCTTGGTATGAAAAATGAACGAAATCCGACTATGACCACGCCCACTTTTTCGATATCGAAAATTAAGAAAAATGAAAAAATGCCATAATTCTATACCAAATACGAAAAAAGCGATGAAAAATGGTAAGGTAATTGGATTGTTTTATTGACGCGAAATATAACTTTAGAAAAAAACTTTATAAAATGGTTGTGACACCTACCATATTAAGTAGAAGAAAATGAAAAAGTTCTGCAGGGCGAAATAAAAACCCTTAAAATCTTGGCAGGTATTACATATATAAATAAATTAGCGGTATCCAACAGATGATGTTCTGGGTCACCCTGGTCTACATTTTGGTCGATATCTGGAAAACGCCTTCACATATACAACTACCACCACTCCCTTTTAAAACTCTCATTAATACCTTTAATTTGATACCCATATCGTACAAACTCATCCTAGAGTCACCCCTGGTCCACTTTTATGGCGATATCTCGAAAAGGCGTCCACCTATAGAACGAAGGCCCACTCCCTTTTAAAAATACTCATTAACACCTTTCATTTGATATCCATATCGTACAAACAAAGTCTAGAGTCACCCCTGGTCCACCTTTATTGCGATACCTTGAAAAGGCGCCCAACTATAGAACTAAGGCCCACTCCCTTTTAAAATACTCATTAACTCCTTTCGTTTGATACCCATATTGCACAAACGAATTCTAGAGTCACCCCTTGCCCACCTTTATGGCGATATCTCGAAACGGCGTCCACCTATGGAACTAAGGATTACTCCCTTTTAAAATACTCATTAACACCTTTCTTTTGATACCCATATTGTACAAACAAATTCTAGGGTCACCCCTTTTCCACCTTTGTGGCGATATCTCGAAACGGCGTCCACCTATGGAACTAAGGATTACTCCCTTTTAAAATACTCATTAACACCTTTCATTTGATACCCACATTGTACAAACACATTCTAGAGTCACCCCTGGTCCACCTTTATGACGATATTTCGAAACGGCGTCCACCTATAGAACTAAAGCCCACTCCCTTTTAAAATACTCGTTAACACCTTTCGTTTGATGCTCATATTGTACAAACAAATTCTAGGGTCACCCCTGGTCCACCTTTATGGCGATATCTCGAAACGGCGTTCACGTATGGAACTAAGGATTACTCCCTTTTAAAATACTCATTAACACCTTTCATTTGATACCCACATCGTACAAACACATTCTAGAGTCACCCCTGGTCCACCTTTATGGCGATATTTCGAAACGGCATCCACCTATAGAACTAGGGCCCACTCCCTTTTAAAATACTCATTAACACCCTTCTTTTGATACCCATATTGTACAAACAAATTCTAGGGTCACCCCTGGTCCACCTTTGTGGCGATATCTCGAAACGGCGTTCACCTATAGAACTAAGGATTACTCCCTTATAAAATACTCATTAACACCTTTCATTTGATACCCATATCGTACAAACACATTCTAGAGTCACCCCTGGTCCACCTTTATGACGATATTTCGAAACGGCGTCCACCTATAGAACTAAAGCCCACTCCCTTTTAAAATACTCGTTAACACCTTTCGTTTGATGCTCATATTGTACAAACAAATTCTAGGGTCACCCCTGGTCCACCTTTATGGCGATATCTCGAAACGGCGTTCACGTATGGAACTAAGGATTACTCCCTTTTAAAATACTCATTAACACCTTTCATTTGATACCCACATCGTACAAACACATTCTAGAGTCACCCCTGGTCCACCTTTATGGCGATATTTCGAAACGGCATCCACCTATAGAACTAGGGCCCACTCCCTTTTAAAATACTCATTAACACCCTTCTTTTGATACCCATATTGTACAAACAAATTCTAGGGTCACCCCTGGTCCACCTTTGTGGCGATATCTCGAAACGGCGTTCACCTATAGAACTAAGGATTACTCCCTTATAAAATACTCTTTAATACCTTTCATTTGATACACATGTCATACAAACACATTCCAGGGTTTGCCTCGGTTCATTTTGCTACATGGTTATTTTTCCTTATGTTGTCACCATAGCTCTCAACTGAGTATGTAATGTTCGGTTACACCCGAACTTAACCTTCCTTACTTGTTCTTTTTGGAGTTTATTTTTCTCTTTGGAAATTTATTTAGTCAGAACATATGTAAATGAAAAAATGAATTTAACTTAGTAATAGAAAAGAAATTAAAAAAAATTATTAGAAATTAGCGTTTTTACAACCCCCTTTTAAAACCAACGCATCACTGTGATGCATTTGCATGTCGTAAACGTAGTTGTGGGGGTCTTTTATTCAACCGTTTTCAAAAATGAAGGTATCACTGTGACACAATTGCAGGCCGTAAAATTGCTTGTGTTGTTTTTTTTAAGCCACCACAAGACACAGCAGGTAGAATTGAAATTGCTCCTACCCAAAAGTTCGACCCAAAGGGGGGGGGGACATCAGAATTCGTTTTAGAGGTATGGTTCCTTCGGCAAAGTTTCTTATTTTGATCCCTAGAATACGCTTTTCACAGAGCAATGAGCGATTTTTAAATCGACCCGCCCTAATATATATTGTTACGAGTATTAGCAACACTAAGAGGTACTGTCATCTCTAAGCCGATGCTAAGAGTGACTTGTGTGCACATCCATAAATCAATTATTATGTATCTAAACGAATCAATCATTATGCCTACACATATGTACGTACACGCAA
>JARSSU010026948.1:0-26866 GCA_029619165.1 Eurosta solidaginis
ATCAAAAGAAAGGTGTTAATGAGTATTTTAAAAGGGAGTACCTTAGTCCCATAGGTGGACGCCGTTTCGAGATATCGCCATAAAGGTGGGCCAGCGGTGACTATAGAATTCGTTTGTGCAATATGGGTATCAAACGAAAGGAGTTAATGAGTATTTTAAAAGGGAGTGGGCCTTAGTTCTATAGGTGGACGCCGTTTCGAAATATCGCCATAAAGGTGGACCAGGGGTGACTCTAGAATGCGTTTGTACGATATGGGTATCAAATTAAAGGTATTAATGAGGGTTTTAAAAGGGAGTGGTGGTTGTTGTATAGGTGGTCGCCTTTTCGAGATATCGCCATAAAGGTGGACCAGGGGTGACTCTAGAATGCGTTTGTACGATATGGGTATCAAAATGAAAGGTGTTAGTGAGTATTTTAAAAGGGAGTAATCCTTTGTTCCATAGGTGGACGCCGTTTCGAGATATCGCCATAAAGGTGGACCAGGGGTGACCCTAGAATTTGTTTGTTCAATATGGGTATCAAAGAAAGGTGTTAATAAGTATTTTAAAAGGGAGTAATCCTTAGTTCCATAGGTGGACGCCGTTTCGAGGTATCGCAATAAAGGTGGACCAGGGGTGACTCTAGACTTTGTTAGTACGATATGGGTATCAAATGAAAGGTGTTAATGAGTATTTTTAAAAGGGAGTGGGCCTTCGTTCTATAGGTGTTCGCCTTTTCGAGATATCGCCATAAAGGTGGACCAGGGGTGACTTAGAATATGTTTGTACGATATGGGTATCAAATTAAAGGTATTAATGAGGGTTTTTAAAAGGGAGTGGTGGTTGTTGTATAGGTGGTCGCATTTACGAAATATCGCCATAAAGGTGGACCAGGGGTGACTCTAGAATTGTTTGTACGATATGGGTATCAAATGAAAGGTGTTAATGAGTATTTTAAAAGGGAGTGGTTGTTCTAGGTGGACGCCGTTTCGAAATATCGCCATAAAGGTGGACCAGGGGTGACTCTAGAATGTGTTTGTACGATATGGGTATCAAATTAAAGGTATTAATGAGTATTTTGAAAAGGGAGTGGTGCTTGTTCTATAGGTGGTCGCATTTTCGAGATATCGCCATAAAGGTGGGACCAGGGGTAACTCTAGAATTCGTTTGTGCAATATGGGTATCAAACGAAAGGAGTTAATGAGTATTTTAAAAAGGGAGTGGGCCTTAGTTCTATAGGTGGACGCCTTTTCGAGATATCGCCATAAAGGTGGACCAGGGGTGACTCTAGAATGAGTTTGTACGATATGGGTATCAAATTAAAGTTATTAATGAGAGTTTTAAAAGGGAGTGGTGGTAGTTGTATATGTGAAGGCGTTTTCCAGATATCGACCAAAATGTGGACCAGGGTGACCCAGAACATCATCTGTTGTATACCGCTAATTTATTTATATGTGTAATATCTGCCAAGATTTTAAGGGTTTTTTATTTCGCCCTTGCAGAACTTTTTCATTTTCCTTCTACTTAATATGGTAGGTGTCACAACCATTTTATAAAGTTTTTTCTAAAGTTATATTTCGCTTCAATAAAACAATCCAATTACCTTACCATGTTTCATCCCTTTTTTCGTATTTGGTATAGAATTATGGCATTTTTTCATTTTTCGTAATTTTCGATATCGAAAAAGTGGGCGTGGTCATAGTCGGATTTCGTTCATTTTTCATACCAAGATAAAGTGAGTTCAAGTAAGCACGTGAACTAAGTTCATTAAAGATATGTCGATTTTTGCTCAGGTTATCGTGTTAACGGCCATGCGGAAGGACAGACGGACGACTGTGTATAAAAACTGGGCGTGGCATCAACCGATTTCGCCCATTTTCACAGAAAAGAGTTAACGTCATAAAATCTACGCCACTACCAAATTTCAAAAGGATTGGTTAATTTTTGTTCGACTTATGGCGTTAAAAGTATCCTAGACAAATTAAATGAAAAAGGGCGGAGCCACGCCTATTTTGAAATTTTCTTTTATTTTTGTATTTTGTTGCACTATATCATTACTGGAGTTAAATGTTGACATAATTTACTTATATACTGTAAAGATATTAAATTTTTTGTTAAAATTTTACTTTAAAAAAATTTTTTTTTAAAAGTGGGCGTGGTCCTTCTCCGATTTTGCTAATTTTTATTAAGCGTACATAACGTAATACGAGTAACGTTCCTGCCAAATTTCATCATGATATCTTCAACGACTGCTAAATTACAGCTTGCAAAATTTTAAATTACCTTCTTTTAAAAGTGGGCGGTGCCACGCCCATTGTCCAAAATTTTACTAGTTTTCTATTCTGCATCATAAGTTCAACTCATCTACCAAGTTTCGTCGCTTTATCTCTCTTTTGTAATGAATTATCGCAATTTTTCTGTTTTTCGAAATTTTCGATATCGAAAAAGTGGGCGTGGTTATAGTCCGATATCGTTCATTTTAAATAGCGATCTGAGATGAGTGCTCAGGAACCTACATACCAAATTTCATCAAGATACCTCAAAATTTACTCAAGTTATCGTGTTAACGGACGGACGGACGGACGGACGGACATGGCTCAATCAAATTTTTTTTCGATCCTGATTATTTTGATATATGGAAGTCTATATCTATCTCGATTCCTTTATATATGTACAACCAACCGTTATCCAATCAAACTTAATATACTCTGTGAGCTCTGCTCAACTGAGTATAATAAAAAACTGCCTACTCACCGATTCCTGTATTCTGTTGCTGCTTATTTATGTATGTTGTTGTTGATTGTTGCTGCTGCTTGGCTGCTGGGTGGGTAAAGATGATTTGGTGATTGCAAACCTTTCCTTCTTTTGTTTTTTAAAAATTTAAATTTTTCCGCAATTTTTTTGAATTTGTATTTTTTTTTCTCTCAAAATTTTCAGAAAATTATTTTTTATTTTTTTTTCTTTAAAAAGGGGTGTGCACCAAAACACGATTTTTTTTGTAAATATTAGTGTATATTTATTGCTTTTTAGCCAAGCACTGCGAAATTCTTTTTTATTTTGTCACTTTTTCGACTGAAGATTTTCCACTAAATTCAGTTAGTCCAAAATTTTTCTCTTTTTGAAAGCCTTCAATTGTTGTTTGTGCTGTGTTCTTTTTTCGAAAAAATTTTTATTCCAAATTTTTTTTTGCAATGTTCTTGTTTTTTTTTGAACTCAATTTTTTTGTCAATATGTATGTAGCTATGTACATATGTGTATATTTTGCACACCCTGTCACTTTTATTTTACACTTTTGTGTAGTTTTGTTTTAAATTTTTTATTTTAGTTTTTTGCACAAACAAAAATTCGAATTAAATTAAAAAGTTTTGTTATAACTTTAAGGGTGGGCCAAGGATGCCTGCGAAGGACCATGAACAAATGTGGTCTTTCTTCGCTACACTTAACACTTCCAATTAAAAAGGTTTATAGTTTTTCTTTAAAACGTTATAAATTCACTTATTTTATTTCTTCAAAGCTAACAGTTATACATTATTTTAAAACTTCAACTTCAAAAATTTAATTTTAGACTTTAATTTTAGACTTTGGATAACTCGAAGCAGTTATATAAAAGTATATTCATGTGTAAAGGAGCGCGTCCGCGATTGACCGTTGATAGTACAAGACTGTCGAATGCCATATATAATTGGTGACGATGGTAGTTTATGCGCCTTGGCGCCTTTCCATTCGCCGCGCACGGCTGCGCATAAGGATTTCGCCGCCGTATAAATTATGAAGGAGGCGGCTTAAACACTCTCTTTTCCTAGTTTTTTAAGCATCGGCATGGCTATGACATCTGAGCCCACTGCTTTAGATGCGTTAGCATGAACAATGGCATCTTCAACCTCTTTGGCGGTGGTGTTAATTGGGGACGCGCTGTGTTTACGCTTGCGCGTCTGTTGGCCCGCCGTCAGGCTTTGTCAACCGTAGAATTTGTTACATATAGTCGACAGAAAGCTCTCGCGCATTTTTTCGCTTCCGACAGCACTTTATCGGCGATGGATATTTTGTCATTGTGCTAAGTCGGTTCGGATGGGGATTTTACGGCGGACCAAAGCTTACCTACACCGCCAGAGAAGCTAAAATTCTTTAAGTTCTCCTCCCATTTCGCCCACTTGTGTTCATCCACAAGCAATCTGATGCGTTGGTTTATATACCTTATTTGGGGGTCGCCGGGGTCGCGCTGTCTTATAAGGTCACGTTCTCTCGCTAGAGGTGCATCCTCCGCTGGAAAATGTCATATTAATATTAAAAAAATACTAAAATTGCTAGTAGTTGTATCGAGGTTCTTAAAACAATAGCAAAAATTAAATACGTTTATTCGAAATAAAAAATATTGTTAAAAAATAAATTGTTTTTTCGGGACACGTTTGAATTCCGTAATAATTTATACTATATAGCGTAGCGTGCTCCGCACACCCCCAGTTCCCTCTGCCCCCGGTGGATTCGACACTATGTTTTATATAGTTTTTTTACCTCGGCAGGGAGTACTTCTGCTGAGAACGTGCTGTAGGCCGTAGTTAACTTATCTTATGTTTTATTATCCTATCTTATCTTATTCTATCTTATCTTATCTTATCTTATCTTTTCTTATTCTATCTTATCTTATCTTATGTTTTATTATCCTATCTTATCTTATTCTATCTTATCTTATCTTATCTTATCTTTATCTTTTCTATCTATCTTATCTTATCTTATCTATCTTATCTTATCTTATCTTATCTTATCTATCTTATCTTATCTTAACTTATCTTATTTTATCTCATCTTATCTTATCTTATCTTATCTTATCTATCTTATCTTATCTTATCTTATCTTATCTTATCTTATCTTATCTTATCTTATCTTATCTTATCTTATCTTATCTTATCTTATCTTATCTTATCTTATCTTATCTTATCTTATCTTATCTTATCTTATCTTATCTTATCTTATCTTATCTTATCTTATCTTATCCTATCTTATCTTATCTTATCTTATCTTATCTTATCTTATCTTGTCTTGTCTTATCTTATCTTATCTTATCTTATCTTATCTATCTTATCTTATCTTATCTTAACTTATCTTATTTTATCTCATCTTATCTTATCTTATCTTATCTTATCCTATCTTATCTTATCTTATCTTATCTTATCTTATCTTATCTTAACTTATCTTATTTTATCTCATCTTATCTTATCTTATCTTATCTTATCTATCTATCTTATCTTATCTTATCTTATCTTATCTTATCTTATCTTATCTTATCTTATCTTATCTTATCTTATCTTATCTTATCTTATCTTATCTTATCTTATCTTATCCTATCTTATCTTATCCTTATCTTATCTTATCTTATCTCTTATCCGATGCAAAGCGCGAGTATGCAGCAACACTGAAGGCAGCTTCAATACAACATTTCATGGATTTTGCAAAAACCAGGGTAAAGAAGATGTTTGGTCGGTCACAAATAGAATTATAAAAGATGCACCCGCACAGCGTCCGCCCAAGACACTTCACCATGCAGGAAGTACCACAGAGACCAGTATCGAAACAGCAAATGTTCTACTGCAGCACTTCTACCCAGACGATTGTGAAGACATAACCATAAGCCAGCGTGAAATCCGCAGTCAGGCAAAAATAGCATAAGTACACCTGACGACAAAGACTTCACAGAAGCCGAGGTCGTCGAGGCTATTAATACAATGAACCCTAATAGAGCTCCTGGATTAGATCACCTGACATCGGATGTATGCTTGGTGGTAATCAAAGATTATCCTGATTTAATAACTAAACTATACAACGCTTGTTTAAAAATTGGTTACTTTCCGAAGGCATGGAAAGAAGCGTATGTCAAAGTGATACAAAAACCAATAAAGTGGCTGGAGATGTATCATCATATAGACCAATAGGGCTTTTACCAATATTAGGCAAAGTGTTGGAAAAACTACTCACTAAGCGTTTAATTTCCACGTAGAAGCAATAATTTGTGGTCTAATAAGCAATTTGGCTTTAAACGGCAAACGTCGACAACCGACGCGTTATACAACCCAATCCATCATATAAAAGAAAGAAGAAGCAAGAAATGCCAGGTGATTTGCGTCTCTCTTGACATCAAAGCCGCTTTTGATAATGCTTGGTGGCTCATACTTTTTAAACAGCTGGAATGCCAACGTACTCCATCAAATATTTATAACTTAATTAAAAGCTATCTATATAACCGATCGGTTAGATTAGAATATGCCAAAAAATCAATGTCAAAAGGGTGTTGAAAAGTTATAAAAACAAAAGATGTGTTGACTTTGGAGGTCAGATCAATATTCTCTTTATTACAAAACTTCTTTCCCTTTTTATAGCTAATTACTTAACCTACACATTTACAAATATCCTAATCCTAACAACTAAAAATAAGTACATTTGTATTACAGAGTATATATGTGAATTTGTATTGTTATGCATATATGTAGTTTTGTATTAATATGCATATATGTATATTTGTATTACTATGCATATATGTATATTTGTATTACTATGCATATATGTATATTTGTATTAATGTGCATATATGTAGATTAGTATTAATATGCATATGTGCATATTTGTACTACCATGCATATATGTATATTTGTATGCAGAGTCAGCAGATCGATATTCATGTGCAATGGGAATATTTGGTTAATTCATATTCTTGGTTGTATTTAAGTACTAATCAGAATTTATTAGCTGTGAACGGACAAAGGTTCATATTCGGCATTCCATTGATGTTAGCTAACCGTCTGGGTTAGTTCAATAATTTATGTTGGAAAATATTGTAATATGATTATTACTAAAATATATTTGGAGTTCATGATGCGTAATGCCGCAAGTGTGTTACAGTGGGTGTGACGTATAATGCTACACCATCCGCCTTAGAAAAAGAGTATTATATAATTGTTTTGTGAACAATTGTATAAGACTCTTTGTTTGCATTTAAGTGATTTTGGTATTTTACCTTAACTTGAAATTGTAGTGAGAGAGGTTGTGTATTTTGTTCTAATTTGCTGACTTTGATACTTTTATTATGTTTACATTTTATATATGTTTTTTTTTCAATATTTTGTACATATACATTTTAATTTAACGATTATTTTACTTATTTTACTTGTTTATATATTTTATTTATTTATTGTATTTATTTTACAGCCGGATTTTAAATGTGTGCACTCACTTAAAATCCGCTTGTCTTTAGATATTTTTATTAAATAACCGAGTAAATTGGAATGCTTATTTTACGATTAAGTTTTAAGTGGGTTTAAGCCTATTCTTATGGGCTATTATTTCCTTATCTTTAGTGTTCCAATCATTATGTAGTAAATTATGCAAACTATTTTCCTATTCTATCTATTGGGGTTAAAGTGAAGTATTTTCCTAATATGTAAAAATATGACCTTAGACCTAGGCAATAAATGATTGTATTTATTTTATTTTATTAAA
Organism: Eurosta solidaginis; assembly: GCA_029619165.1. Taxonomy (NCBI): domain Eukaryota; kingdom Metazoa; phylum Arthropoda; class Insecta; order Diptera; family Tephritidae; genus Eurosta; species Eurosta solidaginis. The sequence continues at coordinate 7,468 of JARSSU010026948.1, forward strand.
CTAATTCTTATTAATTATTCAAGGAAAACGATTTTTTTTTCACTTGGCATTTTTTCTTTTTTTCATTCATAATAAGGTAAATCTGTAATAAACTGTATACAATAGAGGGGTTGCTGATGGAAGAGCGGGGTAGCTATGTATTGATAGTAGTTCTGTTAATGGATGAGTGGAAGGTACGGTGGGTGCAAAGCAAAATGTTTCGAATCTTTTAAATGTTATTTTTATATTTTCGATAATGTCCCTATTTTCCAGCAATCTTATGTATCATGAGATTTCTGCGGCGGCCACCAAGACAGAATCGTCATGACTTTTTTGAGAACTTGGGTACCAATTATTATTTTATAAATTCGCCTACTGCAGTAAATATTCAATTATTTTCACCACTTTGTCCCTCAGGACAACTGTGTTTTCCTTATAAATCTCAAGTCCTGGATTGCCGGCATTTCTTTTATGCCTGGTCGAATATTGTCCTAAGTCAATAACTTCCTCAACAATCTGGTTGCTTGAAAATTGTCTACGCTACCATTTTTCTATCCTAAGATGAAAATGAGCGCGACTAGTCTTTTATTGCAAATTTATATAGCGCTTTATTATATATACATATGTTCTCTTTGTGACTTTTTCTTCATGCTTGTTGTTATGGGCTGGTTGTAAAATATTAGTATTTTTCTATCTTTATATTTTTATATCTTTGTCAGGGGCAATCGAAGGAATTATGCGAATTTTGGATTTGCTGTTCGCATTAGGCAGAGCTACCTTTACTGTCGATTGTGACATTTTGAGACACTATTTGAGATTTTACTCCAATTATTTATTGCTCTTCCTCAGCTTTGAGTTTGGAAATTTTGGTAGAAAAATTTTAGACGCGCTGTTGCACGTTATTCATTTGCCTATATCTGATTTTCATATATTTTCTTAGTATTGTGGCCATTGCAATGATCAATAGCCCGACTACACAAATAATTGCGCCTAGACAAACATCTGGAATTTTTAATTAATTATCCAAGGTTCCATATGTGGCCCTACATTTTGGAACATAATTTTAGATAGCCTATTTACCATCCCACTACCAAATGGATGCCAAATTCAAGCATTTGCCGATGATGTGCTCCTTACCGTGGCCGCAAAAACACGCGCGGAGCTCGAATGTATAGCTAATCTGCTTTATGCCAGATACATCAATGGGGAAACGATGTCAAACTACAATTTGGTGATGATAAAACGAAGGCAATAGCGTTTACACAAAAATCAAGAACAGCAAAAATTTACTTAAATGGAACTTACTTGCCGTTCGTAGAGTCTATAAAACTTCTCGGAGTTATAATAGATAACAATTTAAATTTATCAGCCATGCACGCTATATCATTGGAAAAACGCAACGAATTTTTAATAATATATGCAAATATGTGAGACCTACATGGGGAATTCATGCCGAATATGTTGCGATAATATACAGACAAGTTGTCGAGCCCATGATTACTTACGCATCAAGTGTCTGGGGAGGAGCAACTAACTACGACTGCGTCGGTAAGCTTCTCCGATCTTTTCAAAGAAGTTTTGCTATAAGAGCGATACGTGGCTTTCACACTGTGTCCGCAACTTCTGCACTAGCACTAGCTGCGTTCACGCCACTCCAGTGCAGAAAAAAGCAAAGTATACGAGGTCAGAAAACAAGGCGGAAAACCTGGGTTACCAGTAGAAGTTAATTTAGATAGAGATATACATCCGAAAAACTTGCTACACCCAGCCGATCGGCAAACCATTGAATATAGCAAAATCAGTAGACAGGTCGAAATTGATAGCTTAATAGCACATCATACCACACAGATCTTTACAGACGGAAGCAAACTAGAAACGGGAGAATGCGGATCGGCCTTTGTTATCATCCATCCAGATGGAACTTCTGAAAAAGAAATATTTAAGCTTCACAATGTATGCAGCGTGTTCCAAGCTGAAGCGTACGCAATCGATTCTGCGCTATTCTGGGCTCAAAGATACTTGGCAACACAAAACCTACACATTTTTAGTTATAGCCAATCATGTCTTGAAGCTATCAAAAACAGAAGCAGTACGACGCCATTAATAGCGTCAATACATAAGCGGTTGTTCTTTCTACGTCAAAAAAACCAAATTAATTTCTCTTGGGTAAAAGCTCATACTGGTATCGACGGAAATGAGCAAGCAGATAAAGCAGCCAAGGAAGCGGCAGGTCTGACAACAAGTCCTGTTTACAAAAAGTTTCCAATGAGCTATACTAAAGCAATTATACAACAAGAAACGCAAGAGGCATGGCGTCGTGAATACGCAGATCTTATCTTACCTTTATCTTATCTCTTTTTATCGTATATATTCTTGTCTTGTCTTATCTTATCTAATCTTATCTTATGATATATTTTCTGTTTGGGTTTCATATCTAAGCTTATCCTATCGTATCTTATCTTATTGAATATTATTTTATCAAATTTTTATACTCAGCTGAGCAGAGCTCACAGAGTATATTAATTTTGTTCGCATAACCGTACCCCGTAACGGCATAAACTAATCGAGATAGATATAAACTCCTATATATCAAAATGATCTGGGCGAAGAAAGAAATTCATTATCGGATGACGAACACGCTCACTTTAAAAAAAAATGTTTAAAAGTCAAATTTTAACAAAAGGTTGAATATCTTTACAGTATACAAGTAAATTATGTCAACATTCAACTCCAGTAATTATATGGTGCAACAATATACAAAAATAAAAGAAAATTTCTAAATCGGCGTGGCTCCGCCCTTTTTCATTTAATTTGTCTAGGATACTTTTAATGCCATAAGTTGAACAAAAATTTACCAATCCTTGTGAAAATCCTTGGTAAGGACATAGCTTCTATGACGGTAACTGTTTTCTGTGAAAATGTGCGAAATCGGTTGAAGCCACGAACAGTTTTTATACACAGTCGGCCGTCTGTCCTTCCGCTCGGCCGTTAACACGATAACTTGAGCAAAAATTGAAATATGTTTACTAAACTGAGTTCACATACTTATTTGAACTCACTTTATCTTGGTATTAAAAATGGGCGAAATCCGACTATGACCACGCCCACACTTTCGATATCGAAAATTGCGAAAAATGGAAAAATGCCATAATTCTATACCAAATACGAAAAAATTTATGAAACATGGTGATTGGATTGGTTTTTGACGCAAAATATAACTTTAGAAAAAACTTTGTAAAATGGGTGTGACACTTATCATATTGTAACGAATTTACTTGCAAATCCTCTTATTTGCCCTTCTGCTAAGTTCGAATCACTAAACTGTTGAATAAATAACTCCAATATTGAATAATGGAAAAATGGCCTCTATTAAAGTACTTCACAATAACACTTATACTTTGCAACTAGCTGGGTTAATAACCAAACTTATCGATAGCTCAAATTAAACTCTACTATTGCCCGACAGATTGCGTGCTTAATCAATAACTGCTTGGTAGCTCAAATTAAACTGAACTCCAACGCCTCTACATTTGCTGCCTTTTATACTCTCTGATTTCAACGTTCGCATCTTCTAGGCGCTTCCATTTCCAGAATCTACTAGATGCCATCAGCTCTCAAAATTCTCAGCTGTAACTACAATTGCACGATTTTATAGCTTCTCTCATTGCATACTTTCAGAAGTATCTCAGATATATGCATGTGTTTGTGCATTGATTCTCCGCTGCTCGTATACGTACAAGGTACATATGAGTAGACGCAATTATTGTTTTGTCTATGTAGATCAGGCATCGGCAAATTGGAAATGCAGATGTGTTAGTGAGAACGCGATAATTGCGATTGGATTTCATTCACTTATTAGCAAGCAACAAGACAAGATAGTTTGTTATTATATTTTTAATGCGCATAATGGGAAGCAAAATGTTTATACAATTAAATACATTGTATTTGCGCAAAAGGGTTGGTCAACATTAAATATGTTTCGCTTGTGCGCATTGAAAAAATTAACAAACGATCTTTGCTTGTTGCTTGCTAATAACATTCGTCAACATTGCGAGCGACGCACACAATCCATGTTGCTGCGCCAAATGATCAGTGACTACTAAACTAAAGAGAATAAGAATACGTGTGAATCGAGTGTGCACAATTATGCCACTAAAGCTGGAGACATTGGTGCTTTATCGGTAACAGTATCGGTAACCTTTTAACAGCTGATTCGACAAACCTTATGAGAATCAATGCAATCGATTATTGGTGCCGCTAAGGTCGTAACCGTATCGTAGCCAACCAATTGGGTTTTGGTTTACCGTCGTAGCGATAAACAGCTGATTACGTTAGGGATACGGATACAGCGATACGACATACGGCACCAATGACTCCGGCTTAAATGCCGATGCCTGATGTAGATACATAAAGATTGATCTATGGATGTGCATGATATCACTGTTTAGCATCGGCTTAGAGATAGCAGCACCCCTTAGTTTTGCTAATACTCGTAAGTTAAGTAGAAGAAAATGAAAAAGTTCTGCAGGGCGAAATCAAAGGCCTTTGGAATCATGGCAGGAATACTATTCGTGGTATTACATATATAAATAAATTAGCGGCACCCGACAGATTATGTTCTGGGTCACCCTGGTCCACATTTTGGTCGATATCTCGAAAAGGCGTCCACCTATAGAACTAAGGCGCCCCCTTTTTAAAACTCATTACCACCTTTCATTTTATACCCTTGTTATACAAACACATTCCAGAGTTACCCTAGGTTCATTTTCTCCCATAGTGATTTTCCCATATTTTGTCTCCAAAGCTCTCAGCTGAGTATGTAATGTTCGGTTACACCCGAACTTAGCTTTCCTTACATGTTTTCTTTTATAAATATGTATTTGTGATAGCTATGATAATATGCATTGCTGTCAATTAAATTCTATATTTGTCACACAAATAGCATAAAAGATTTCAGAGATTTTAATTGGCAATCTGTAAGTAAATTTAAACAGGTAAGGCTACTATTATGGACACCGGCATTATAATGTGAAACATTTTTAATTCTGATTCAAACTACCAAAGTTATACTAAACAAGTAAAGGTGTCTAAGATCGGATATAACCGAACATTATATACTCAGCGTGAGCAATTGATTTCATTACTTTTCTACATAACACGTGACACCGCCCGTTTAAAAAAAAATGTCTCCCCATTTCCTCTTACAATAACACTTGATAAGTGAAATATCATTGATTCAAAGCTATTTTTTGCTAAGTTCCAGCTTATTATTCTAGTCTACGGCCCCTTGACAATTTTTTTTTATAAAAGTGGGAGTCAATTTTTCTAGAAATATTTCCTGCTATAGGGAAAATTTGTGTACCAAATTTTATTACGATCCGTTAATTTTTTTTCGAGTTATGGCTCCCGAAACATAGAAAATTGCTTAGTCATAAAAGGGGCGGTGCCACGCCCATTTTTTTATATTTGAAGTTTTTCCTATTTACTGTTATAAATCCACTTGGGAAATGATATACCATTGATAGAAAGCTCTTTTTTGCAAAGATATAGCTATATTTATTATATTTAGATATTAGCTTATTATTCGTCCACGACCCTTTGTAAAAACTTTTATATAAAAGTGGGCGTGATCCCTAACCGATTTCGTTAATTTTTCTTCAAAACATTCCTTATAGTAAAGAAAACCTCTCTGCCGAATTTTGTTATGATAGGTTTAACGATTTTTGTTATATGATTAATAATATTTGTAAAATTGATTTAATAACAAGTGGGCGGTGACACGCCCATTTTAAAATTTTTTTTCAAAATTTTATCAAGAGTCTCAATATCAGTCCACACGTCAAATTTCAACATTCCTGCTGTATTATTTACTACATAATTATGTTTTGTGTTTTCCAAAATGTTATATTAATAAAAAGTGAGCGTGGTTATCATCACATTTCGCTCCTTTTCAATACCAATCTATTCTGGGTCCAAATAAGCTCATTTACCAAATTTGGTGAAGATATCTTAATATTTACTCAAGTTATCTTGTTAACGGACAGATGGACGGACGGACGGACGGACGGACATGGCTCAATCAAATTTTTTTTTCGATACTGATGATTTTTATATATGGAAGTCTATATCTATCTCGATTCCTTTATACGTGTACAACCAACCGTTATCCAATCAAAGTTAATATACTCTGTGTGCAAAACACTCTGAGTATAAAAATTAAGCATTCAATACGTTGACATGTGCATTAGGGTATTCGCTATTGCCAAACAATTTTTTTATTGATGGTGCAGCGGAAAAGTCATCTGCCTCACAGATGCCTTTCAGAGTCGTCATAAAACAAGTAGGTCCAGCCAGTTTTTAGGAAAATTTTATAGCATCAAGACCGAACATGGCGTCCAAACTTGTAAAAGAAAGTTAAAAAAAGTAAGGCTGTAACCGGACATTATATAAGCAGCAAGAGTTTAAATTGTACAGTTCATTTCAGATAAATTACTTTTCCAATCCTACTGAGGCACATTTTTAACAAAAAGTATTATCAAAAGAGTGTATGGCTATTAACTAATATTTTTCATTATAAGGGAAATATGTGAACTAACTTATGTATACGTCAACTCTTCTTCGAGTTACGGCTCCAAAAACGTGAGATATTGCTTGGACAAAAAAGGGGGCGGTGCCACGCCCATTAAATTTTTTTCCAATTTGCCTTTTTCTTGTAATAATGACACTTTGGAAGTAAAATATCACTGATTCAAAATAATGTTACTAATAGATTTTGCTATTACATTCATCTGGGAACTTTTCCAAAATCTCTTAAATACAAGTAGGCTCAGTCTTTGACCTATGCAAGCCATTTTTACCAGAAATATTTCTTGTTATCGAATTTTGTTACGAAGGATTTTTTTGAGGCTCTAGAAATTTTGTGCAATGCTTGATCGAAATTGGGGCGTGGCACCGCCCATTAAAAAATTAAGTGTCTCCCAATTTCCTCTTACAAATATAATTGGTAAGAGAAACACCAATGATACAGAACTATTTTTCGCTAAGTTAAATCTTATTACTGGAAATATTTCCCGCTATAGAGAAAGTACGTATGCCCAATTTTAGCACGATAGGTGTTCCGCCTACCACACCGAATTTCCTGGGTTCACGCCCCGGACAAAGCAACATCAAAATTTTAGAAAAAAGCTTTTTCAATTATAAAGTTTTCTAAGCGGGGTTGCCCCCCGTAGTGATATGGCAAGCACTCCAACTGTATTTATGCCATGAAAAGCTACTCAGTGGAAACTGATCTGTTATGCCTATGCCGTTCGGAGTTGGCATAAAACACTTAGGTCCCACCAATGTGTAGCAAAAATTAAAAGGAGGATAAGCTCGGCCTTCAATCCCTTCGGAGGTTATAAATAAATTTTCTTAGTCAAAAAAGGTCAGTGCCACACCTATTTTCAAAAATTTTAATTTTTTCTCACTTTTTGTTATATGTAATTCTATATAGAAAGTAAAATACCATTGATATTCGTCTATGACACTTAAAAGTATTCTATTAACCGATCTCGTACATTTTTTCTGAGAATATTGCCTGCTATAAGAAAAATATGTGTACTGAATCTTATTGCGATCCGTTAAATTTTCTTCGAGTTATATTCTTTTAGCCAACCAGGATATAGAATTTTTGAAAAACCCGGCCCCTTTTTCCGGTAACTTGCTTTTTTAACAACTTGAGGACAATTTGAAAACGTGTTCGACTTGGTTCATTTCATTTGAATTCATTACCCTTTATTAATTTTTTAAAATATTATGTAAAGTGAGTACGTAACTTTTCTTTTAGTGTTTTGTTTTAATAACTTGGTGAATTCGCCTGTTTTTATACTCAGTTGAGCAGAGCTCACAGAGTATATAAACTTTGATTGGATAACGGTTGGTTGTACAGGTATAAAGGAATCCAGATAGATATAGACTTCCATATATCAAAATCATCAGGATCGAAAAAAAATTTGGTTGAGCGAAAAAAAATTTACCAATCCTTGTGAAATTTGGTAGGAGCTTACTCTCTGGGACGATAACTGATTTCTGTGAAAAAGGGCGAAATCGGTTGAAGCCACGCCCGTTTCTTATACACAGTCAAATCTGGAAAACGCCTTCACATATACAACTACCACCACTCCCTTTTAAAAGCCTCATTAACACCTTTCTTTTGATACCCATATCGTACAAACATATTCTAGAGTCACCCTGGTCCACCTTTATGGCTATATGTCGAGAAGGCGTCCACCTATAGAACTAAGGCCCACTCCCTTTTAAAATACTCATTAATACCTTTCGTTTGATACCCATATTGTACAAAAGCATTATAGAGTCACCACCGGTCCACCTTTATGTCGATATCTCGAAAAGGCGACCACCTATACAACTACCACCACTCCCTTTTAAAACCCTCATTAATACCTTTAATTTGATACCGATATCGTACAAACGCATTCTAGTCACCCCTGGTCCACCTTTATGGCGATATCTCGAAAAGGCATTCACCTATAGAACTAAGGCCCACTCCCTTTTAAAATGCTCATTAACCCCTTTCATTTGATACCCATATCGTACAAACAAATTCTAGGGTCACCCCTGGTCCACCTTTATGGCGATGTCTCGAAACGGCGACCACATATATAACTACCACCACTCCCTTTTAAAACCCTCATTAATACCTTAAATATGATACCCATATCGTACAAACACATTCTAGAGTCACCCCTGGTCCACCTTTATGGCGATATCTCGAAAAGGCGTCCACCTATAGAACTAAGGCCCACTCCCTTTTAAAATACTCATTAACCCCTTTCGTTTGATACCCATATCGTACAAACAAATTCTAGGGTCACCCCTGGTCCACCTTTATGGCGATATCTCGAAACGGCGTCCACCTTTGGAACTAAGAATCAAATGATAGAAACAAATGAGTGAAAATAACACTTTTAAAGCGCACAGACAAATTAATTGAACTGACAAGAATAAATCGAACTATTAAACCGAGCGGACGCATCTTTTATTTAACGCTTAAAGTCTCGATATCGAAAATTACGAAAAACGAAAAAAATGCCATAATTCTATACCAAATACGAAAAAAGGGATGAAACATGGTAGTTTATTGACGGAAAATATAACTTTAGAAAAAAACTTTGTAAAATGGGTGTGACACCTACCATATTAAGTAGAAGCAAATGAAAAAGTTTTGCAGGGCGAAATCAAAAGCCCTTGGAATCCTGGCAGGAATACTGTTCTTGGTATTAAATATATAAATAAATTAGCGGTATCCAACAGATGATGTTCTGGGTCACCCTGGTCCACATTTTGGTCGATATCTGGAAAACGCCTTCACATATATAACTACCACCACTCCCTTTTAAAACCCTCATTAATACCTTAAATTTGATACCCATATCGTACAAACACATTCTAGAGTCACCCCTGGTCCACCTTTATGGCGATATCTCGAAAAGGCGTCCACCTATAGAACTAAGGCCCACTCCCTTTTAAAATACTCATTAATCCCTTTCGTTTGATACCCATATCGTACAAACAAAGAATCACTCCTTTTTAAAATATTCATTAACACCTTTCATTTGATACCCATATCGTACAAACAAATTCTAGAGTCAACCCTGATCCACCTTTATGGCGATATCCCTAAATGTCGTCCACCTATAGAACTATGGCCCACTCCCTCTTAAAATACTCTTTAATACCTTTCATTTGATACACATGTCATACAGGGTTACCCTCGGTTCATTTTCCTACATGGTTATATTCTCTTATGTTGCCACCATAGCTCTCAACTGAGTATGTAATGTTCGGTTACACCCGAACTTAACCTACCTTACTTGTTTTTTGAATACCTTTTGAACGGTTAGAAAGAGTTAAACTGCGCTATTTTATTCTTGTAAATGGCAGTAATGCGCATCCGTTGATACCCCTTCCGACCATAACGGTCCAATTTTGGACATGTACATTAAACGTCCTAGACAGTCTCAAATGAGTAGAAAATGTTGTAACGCGCGAACGCCGGTGCCGCCGCCTCCGTGACGGTATTTTTGACGTTCGGCGGCGGAGTGCGAAAATCGGCGGCAGCGGCAGCATATATCTCTACTATAAAAAGGGTTGACTTTATGATCATGATCGGAAAAGCAGTATGGTCAAAATATTGTTGACATTGTAAGCATTTGACGTTGAGACCATTTCATATGGTCATAACCTCGTTTGCCATTTTGAAATAAGGTCAATTGGCATAATGACAGTTGATCATATGTTATTCCTTCTGATTTCTAACCTTGTCTTTGCAAGTTAAACTTTTTTCTTTTTAAATAACCAAAAACAAGTACAGGAAAAAATAAATGCTACAATTTGTTAACTAAGACTTGCTGCTTTTTTCATGCTCGCAGCTGTAACTTAAAACAAAAAGTTCAAAAGTATGCCTATGTAGCCGTTAAAGATGACAAATAGATATATAATAAGCCTGTTTTTGTAGAATATATTCATTAAATGTTCGCATAAATTATATTATATTGAAAATATATTAACTCGCATTCAATTAAAGTTGCACAGATATGGATAAATTGGCATCAGCATGGGCCACCGGTTGGAAAATTGCTTTTGTGCCACGCATCCCAATGTATCCATGCGACATGCAGCTAAGGTGTGCCGATATTTATCTAATTTGTACTCGTAATACTTGCTTGTTACTAAGGCGGAAATTTCTAAAACTTTCTATATATTCGCAATTTCACAATTTTCATGTACGTAGTATATTTATATAAAATTAAATTTCGTTTGTGTGAATAGCGACACATCAGATTCACCTGACAATGACGATGAAATTGCAAATGATGGACTTTTTCTCATTTCGTTTTTAGCTGTGAAAAATTAATGAAAGTAATTCACATCAATTAAATGAAGATTAAGGCAATTATTGTCACTACGGTGGCAACAAATAAATTATCCACACTTTTTTTGCTTTTGCTAATTTGTTTATCCAAGCTTACTATTTTTGTTATTCGACGTAATGTGTACTTAAATCAACATCAATCTGTATAACAATGGAACGATTTTCTAATGAAAACAAAACTTTAGTTATAAATAAGTAAATTTAAAAGCGGAATGGCTAATTCCGTATCGGGAGAGGGCAAATATTCACTGTGCAGAATTTCATAGTTCCGTGATTTACTACAACCGGTTCGTTTCACTGAATCGTCAAATAAAAGCCGATATTATTTATAGATATATTTCTTTATTTATTGTTATCGGTTCATTTCACTGTATTCTCAAATATATTAGCTGAATCGTCAAATACAAACTAACTTTATAGTTAGCTTTATTCAACATTAAGAATAACAACACAAATTCACACTTGACTGTAGTTCACCATCGCTTACTTTAGTAAGACGTGTAAAAATTTATCTAATCAGCGTTCCTTTTGCGTACTCTATCCATTATAGGTCTGCAGTTTCAAAGTTTTACACTTCGTAGCTTCTGGTAGCGTCTGGATATTCGCGTGACGACACCTCCTTGCTATTCTTGTACCAGTGCTTCGCCCCATCCAAAAAGGGAGTGCCCTTATTGTCATCCTATAATGAAGACCAATGAAAAGGACAGTTTCAACAGGGTTTGAGCATTCAGATATTAGTGATAGGGGCGTTGGTTCCACGGTACAATTGAAAGGATTACTGGAGTTATCTGGGGATAGTTTTGGGTAGTTTACGTTATGTCGAACTGGCCGGTCCATGAAGACCTCACATAAACTGAACGAGTCCGTAGTGTTACCATAAGTTTGTTTTAACGACCAAACTGAAAACCCCTATCAAAAACCAGGACTTATGTTATGAAATAACTCCATCCTCTTGGCATATACTAGAAGCTTCTTAGGACTTAAGCCACTTGCTGCTTCTAGATCTGACAGCTGTATCACTCCTAATAGCTTGAGCCTTAGCCTGGCAAGTGCTGGTCACGAGCACAGAACGTGCTCGATCGTTTCTTCCTCCTACCCGCACTTCCTACATCTGCTTTCACTGACCAAGCCTAATTTGAAGGCATGTGACAGCCAGAAGGCAGTGTCCAGTCAGAATAACCGTCATGACTCTACAGTCCTCTCTTTTTAATGATAGAAGCAACTTAGTTATTCTAAGGTTGTAAGACCTACACATAATCTTCAACACTTTACAGCCCCGCGCTTGAACCCACGCCTTTCCCACTTGGTCGATCATGTGCACCTCTCGCTTTCGCTTAATCTCGCCCAGTCTAATTGGGTCGTCTACGGAGCAAGCTTCAAGGGAAGCGCCCTTTTATCTAGTTCATCTGCTTTTTCATTCCCATCTATTCCCATATGCCCTGGGACCCAATATAGATGTATGATTCTCCCTGTCCCGATTCACTCCAGAGACTGCTTACACTCTAACACGCATTTAGATGCTGTGCTATGCGAGATTATGGCCTTAATTGCTGCTTGACTTTCAATATAAAAGTAAGCACGGTTGCAGCTTAAACTATTCTCCTCCAGGGTTTCTACTGCTTTGGTTACGGCTAATATTTCCGCTTAAAAAACGCTACAGTAATCCGGCAGCCTGTAGGATCTGTTGATTCCCGGATAAGCACAGTATGCCTCAGGCCCTACTCTTTCCACTACTTTGGAACCATCTGAGTACACATGTATCGCCTCGTCCGCCATTTGAGCACCCTTGCGCCAACCGTCCACCTCTACTGTGGCCTTAAGATCTCCCTCGAAGCGCAGATAGGGAAACAGGTAGTCTGTTCGTCTTGTGATTGATGACGCGTTACTACTGTGGCCGTATGGTCGGCGCTCAAGCTGCCCCGAGGCACCGAGCCTGGTTGCAGTTGTTAATGCTATGTTCTTTGCTACCAGTTCTACAGATGGAATGTGCAGAATCGCATATAGTGCAGCCGTCGGGGTTGATTTCAGGGCTCTCTTAATGCCAAGCATTGATAGTCTGCATACCCCTCTAATTTTTTGAGGTAGGTCGTTTTTTGTGTGGCTTTCCACCAAACAAGAACTCCATAGTATAGAATAGGGCTTACAATCGCTGTAAAAACCCAATGAGAAAAAGAGGGCGATAAGTCCCCAGGGTCATCCTATGGCACTGCCCGAAAAATATTTTCGCGCTTCAAGGAAGGTGGCTTGGTGAAAGGCAAGCCAAGACGCCCAGTTGTAGAATAATGTTCTATCCCTAATTAGGAAAAACCGACCTTGTCAACAAGGAATGTAGCCAAAATGGTTAAACCACAGTGTACACGTCACACGCATCAATTCGAGAAATCGTGTTGAAACGTACAAAAAGAAAAGTTCCAAAACGAAGTGAAAAACAGACGTAAAAAGGCATTTCCCTTGCATGTAAGCTCTATGAGACCAAACAGGCAAAGACAAATTTTTGTGTGATTATGGACGACGAAACGCATTTAAAAATAGAACTGAGAACGTTGTCAGAGGGTCGATTCGCGTTCTATGACGTGATAAAATGAAAAAAAAAGTTCAAACAGAAATTTGTTCAAATGTACGAAAACTCATTTTCATTTTATCACTTCACTGAACATGAATTGTGCGCGAAGTACCCAGTTGTACTTACTACTTGCAATCTGAAAAGGATATCCCTGATTCTGAAAAAACCTTATAAATAGAAAAGTTTGGCAGAAAGGTTCGGATCATTGTAAAGGTTTACAAGTAGGATATGTAGCAGCACGCACATACACAGCCACGCTCACCTGACCAAATGCTTGTTCTTGTTCGTTTTTTCGTAAATGCTATTTGGCAATGTTGGACTTCTTAGGTCCAAAAAAAGTGTACTAGCTGCTAACGAAAACTGCATAAAAATTTAATTGTAAATTACAAAGAAATACCCTTATTTGCTTTCAAACGAGTATTTAATTACATCTCTCTTCAAAAACCATATGTTTTGGACAATTTTAGTTATCAAATTGTGATACTTTATTACCGGGGACGATTGCTAAGTCACGACTAAAACCGTCGGGGGAGGCATTAGTAGACGCGTTTTGGTCACGTCTTCAATAATCCGAACACGTTTTCGCCATTGGATTATCGATACCAGGACAAAACGCGTCTTTTCATACCTCTTTCCACATTTTTGGACGAGTTTATTTGCACTCGACCACGGTTTCAAACTGTTTTTCGCGGAGAACTTTTGAACGGGTAGAAAAACTTAGCACTCGTGTTTGTATTCTTAATGCTGGAATAACTACGCGTCCACAGATACCCCAATTGAAGACTGTTGTATAATTTTCCGTAGGACCCATATAGGTGCACTTTACATTTTCATACTAAATTCGTTAAAAAATGTACCATCACAGCAACCCATATCTGATATTCCGCTCCTTTTTTGTTTCCCTGCGTCGCTTTCGACGACAGCAACCCCGGTAATTTTAACACTTCGTTCAGAGTCAAACTCATGTTCGACGCAGGTTTCACTGGGTTCCACGCTAGTTTGACACTGACAGAAGTGGCAAACGGCAGTATGTAAGAAAGAGAAAAGAAGTGTTTCCTTTTCAAACATATTGTAACGAATTTAGCGAAATTCCGCTTATTTTACACCTTCTGCAAACGTTCGAATCGCTAAATTGTCGAATAAATAACTCCAGTTGAAGTTAAAAATGCAAGAAATGTGCAATGCTTTAAATTCGAGGTCAAACGGCTACTTCTTCCAAATTTTGATTTTAATATCTAGATGCAAAGTACGTTCTACACTATATTTTTAATTATACTCATATAATATTAAATTATTAAGCTAAATTTTAGTTTTAATTAAATTTTAATTATTATTATTTACTTACTGTTGTCTTTCATTGTAACCTCTCATAACAATTGATAACAAATAGAGTAAAATAGAAATAAGCTATTTTCTCTCGCAAAAACTACGCCTTTTTTGAGAAATCTTGTAATAATTTTAAACTTTGTTGTCAATAAAGAAAAAAAAATTCAGTAATGCAAAATGGTCTTTGTTTGGCTACTTTGGTACTAGTAAAATTATACTTCACAATTAAACTTCTCTTCGCGTGTTTAAATCACTGATTCCTGACTACTCAGCTTTCGCTGCTTTTATACTCTCTGTTGCCTCGTTCACCCATTTCTCCTAAGGTCTAGTAACTTCGCGAACATCTTGCCTGGTTCAGCTATATGTACATGTATATTTGTAGTTTATAGTCTCTCGCATAGCCATATGCGTGTGTATATGTGAGTACTACTTCGGCTGATGGTGAGTATCTCTCTGCTGCCTTGTATGTACATGTGTAAATGACGATTAATGTGTTTATGTAGCTTGCTTTAATGTTGTCGTGCCTTTATTTAATAACCTTAGGGATGTGAGTATCAATTATTGATGCTAATATTCGTCACAATATCATACTTGTAAACCTGTACAATAGTTCTGATTTAGCAAGCTATTTGCGAATGCGGTCTTAAATACGCGTCGTTCTATACGATGGGAGCCATCAACGCAGAAATTAACGTGAAAGAAAATATTTAAAAGTGTATTTTGCCATTCCTACGTCGTCATAATGGCTCAACTATATTTTGGCCGGACTTGACTCCAGCACATTACGTACGTGTCATCCAAAAGTGCCTGACTTGCGGCCAACTGTGCGAAATTGGGCTCTGATTAAAGAAAAACTTTTGAAAAAAAAACCGTTACGGAAGTACAAAGGCCGTGGTGAACTATGCCGCTTAAAGTAAATAAAACCGTTGTACAAAACTTAATATCTGGTCCCTCCAGAAAAGTTATGACCGAACATTTGCTGTCCATATGATAAATGAATAAAGTTTCTTTGCCTGTCATTGATATAAATATTGTAACGAATTTACTTGCAGATCCTCTTATTTGCCCTTCTTCTAAGTTCGAATCACTAAACTGTTGAATAAATAACTCCAATAATGAATAATGGAAAAATGGCCTTTATTAAAGTACTTCACAATAACACATACTTTGTAACTAGCTTGCTTAACAACCAAACTGATTGATAGTTCAAATGAAACTCTACTTTCAAAATAATACTTCTATGGCTCGCTAGATAGCGTCTTAATCGAAACTGCTTGATAGCTCAACTCAAACTGAATTCCAGCGCCTCTACATTTGCTGCCTTATATACTCTCTCATTTCAACGTTCGCATCTTCTAGGCGCTTCCAGAATCTGGCATTCTTCAGAATGGCAACCAGCATTAGCTCTCAAACTTCTCAGCTCTAACTACAATTGCACGATTTTATAGCTTTTCTCATTGCATACTTTCAGGAGTATCTCAGATATATGCATGTGTTTGTGCATTGACTCTCCGCTGCTCGTTTACGTACATGGTACATATGTGTAGACGCAATTATTGTTCCGTTTATGTAGATACATAATGATTGAATTATTGATGTGGATTCGCGTCACTGCTTAGCATCGGCTTAGAGATAGCAGCACCCCTTAATTTTGCTGATATTCGTAACACTGCCCTCCACCTAAGTCTGATCGTCCCGATCAGACAAATCTCTCGATCTAAAACGCTGCTAACATCGCCAAATGTACCACTCTTCTATTTCGTGATTTCCCAATTGTATGCGGTAGATGACATCACTGATCGCCTTCACAACTCTGTACGGGCCTTCCCAACTGCACCGATATTTGGATGGAACACCTTTCCGCCGGTAAGGGTTGTATAGTAGTATAAAATCTCCCTCCCGGAAACCTTCCAAATTATTTTCCTTGTCGTACCTGTGTTTCATCTTACTACTCATTATCCTAGATCGTTCCCTCGCACTCTGTTGCTTGGCCAATGAACTACTTCGTAGAGCTTGCGCTTGACGGATTGGCTTCGCATAATCAGTACCGTTCCCACGTTTCACAACAGTCGTTGCTTCGTTTTCCTGCGTCTTTTAGGTTTTGTCAATGCCAGTGTTTCTCTCGCAGGTACTTTTGATTTTGCTTTATTTGGCCCATTCGACCTATTAACCTTTGCCTTTGACTTCCGTGGTTTTTGTCGAGTCTTCTCCACCAGTACTTGATTACTAATGAACCCTTTCTCCAACTTGAAATAAGTGGTATATCCTGGTTCTCATAACGCATCACCCTTCTCTGCGTATCGATCTTGATATCATGGTCAACCAAGAAGTCCACTCCCAATATGACTTCTTCAACGATCTTCGCCCACACCGAATTTGTGTAGAACCGAGACCTTTCCAATCAAGACTTCACATATCACTTCTCCCTGAACTTGGTTATACTCGCCAGTGACCGTACGCAACTTTGCTCCAGGTAACGGTTTTATTCTCCTGTTGACCAAGTCAGATCGGATCAAGGAATGAGATGCGCCCGTATCTACAGTCAGTACACGTTCTTTACCATACACATTCCCTCTGACGGTAAGACTGCTCGATTTTCTACCAGTTTGCAACACAGATATCACAGGGCATTCAATAGCTGGATCTAGCTCTCGATCTCTACCTCTTACTCGCTCTTGCTCATCTCCTCCAGCTTTACGTTTACGGCACCCACATTGTTGGAACTATTAGGACCAAGATCGCAATGACGTGCAATGTGACCGGACTTCCCGCATTTGAAGCATTTGATAACTTTTTCACTCCGCTTTTGCGATCCTTTCAGCGCCTCCAATATTGCGTCTACCCACTCTGGCCTTTCTACTTCCACACGGCGTGCTTTGAAAACTGGCTTACACAGAAGCGACGCTGTTTCCTGAATCAGAGCTTGTGACACCGTTTCTGCGAATCTTGGCTTTGGGTTTGCGTATGTAGCTCGCTTTGTTTCGGCGTCCCGTATGCCATTTATAAGACTCTGGATTTTTACCCTCTCGGTGTATTCCACGGGTGCGTCCGCATTTGCAAGATGAGCCAATCTTTCAATATCTGAAGCAAACTCCTACAATGTCTGATTTGCTTTTTGGTAGCGGTTTTGCAACTCAATTTGGAATATCTGTTTTCTATGCTCGCTTCCATAACGTCGTTCTACAGCAGCCATCAATGCTTCATAACTGTTCCGTTCGTACTCTGGAATCGTCTGTAAGACCTCGGCAGCTGGTCCTTTCAATGCTACGAATAGTGCAGCAGGTTTATCTTCAGCACTCCAGTTGTTCACTGCTGCGGTCTTCTCAAACTGAAGCTTAAAAACCTGGAAAGGAACAGAACCGTCAAAGGATGGTGTTTTTATCTTTGGATTGCTTGCTGAAACAGCTGGGCGATGTAATTGCAACTCCTGTATACGACCTCTCAAAGCATCCACCTCGGCTTCGATTTTTTCCTCAAACTGCGTTATTTTCTCGTCCATACGTGCTTCGAGTTTTGATGATATACGCGCCTCCTGCGCTTCGTGTTGTACTGTTATGCGTGCCTCTTGTTCTTTCAGTTGTGTTTCCATCTTTGATGTTATTCGTGTCTCTTGGGATTCCATCTGTGATGACATATAAGTTGTTTTCTGTTCTTCTAGTTGAGATGCCAGTTGAGATGTTATATCTGTCTTTTGCGATTCCAGTTGAGAAGCCACTGTCGATGTTTGAGCATATTTCAGCCAAAATCGTGTTTCAAGTCTGTGCTCGTAACTGTCTGCGTAACTGTCTCTTCCATGTTTGTTGTTTCCTCGCCTTCAAGATGAAAGTCATACTCTTCCACGTCAATTCCTTCTAATTCCATTGCCTCTCGTAGTCGTGCCTGAAGTTCGAGTTTAATGCCGGTTTTATTCAATCCACGGCTCTCCAACTCCTTCAGTTGCTGGATCTTCAATTCACTGAACTTTGCCATGTCCTTGTTGTCCTCTGGAATATATTCAACAATTCTTCTTCTGACACCAATTGTAACGAATTTACTTTGCAGATCCTCTTATTTGCCCTTCTTCTAAGTTGAATCACTAAACTGTTGAATAAATAACTCCAATAATGAATAATGGAAAAATGGCCTTTATTAAAGTACTTCACAATAACACATACTTTGTAACTAGCTTGCTTAACAACCAAACTGATTGATAGTTCAAATGAAACTCTACTTTCAAAATAATACTGCTATGGCTCGCTAAATATCGTCTTAATCGAAACTGATTGATAGCTCAACTCAAACTGAATTCCAGCGCCTCTACATTTGCTGCCTTATATACTCTCTGATTTCAACGTTCGCATCTTCTAGGCGCTTCCAGAATCTGGCATTCTTCAGAATGGCAACTAGCATTAGCTCTCAAACTTCTCAGCTGTAACTACAATTGCACGATTTTATAGCTTTTCTCATTGTATACTTTCAGAAGTATCTCAGATATATGCATGTGTTTGTGCATTGACTCTCCGCTGCTCGTATACGTACATGGTACATATGTGTAGACGCAATTATTGTTTCGTTTATGTAGATACATAATGATTGAATTATTGATGTGGATTCGCGTC
>JARSSU010026951.1:0-12331 GCA_029619165.1 Eurosta solidaginis
TTTTGTGTTCAAATAAAATATCAACTATATCAAAAAAAAATATCATTCACAAAAAAAAAGAAAAAATCAAAAATCAAAATAACAATCAATAAATCCATTAAAAAAAAAAACACAAAAAACATAAATAAAATCAAACATAAATAAATAATAACACAAATCATTAAAACATCGAACAATACAAAAAATAATCCATAACACAATCAATAAAAATAATAATAAAATATCTATAATATCAAAACAAGAAGAAAACATTCAAACAAATCATAAATACAACATAAATCATTCACAAACAAACACAATCAATATAAATAAAAATCAAAAATAATCAATATAATTAAAAATAATAACTAATATAATATATATAAATTAATATAAATAAAATAATCAAAAAATAAACAAAAATATCAAATATATAAGAAAAATTATCAAAAATAATAATAAAATTAAATAATAAACTAAATATAATAAAAAAAAAATAAAAATTCAAAAAATATATATATTTAAAAAAATAATATAATATACATATAATAATTATTTCATAAAAAAAAATATATTAAATATTATTTAAATAAATCATTTATAAAAAAAAATTAAAAAAAATAATCTAATATTAATAAATTCAAATACATGAAAAAAGCATAATATCATCTAATATAAATAATAATCATAATAACAAATTAATAATAACATAACATTAATAATTAAAATTAAAAATTGTAATATCCATAAAGAATAAAAATTAATTAAATTATTTAATAGAATAAAAAAAATAAATCATAAAATATATAAATCTAATATAATCATAAAAAATATAATATTAAAATAAATAAAAATATATATAAATTATATATATTCAAAATTAATTATAAATAAATATATATAAATAAAAAAATTTACTATTATAACATAAATATAAAATTTTATAATAATAAAAAAAAAAGGATTCCAAAATAAAAAAAACAATTAAAAATATAAAAAATATAAACATAAATTACAAATATAAAATATATATAAAAAAAAAAAATATACATAAATAAAAAGTATAAAAAAGGAATAAATAATAAAAAATTAAATAATAAAAATACATGGTGTCCATATTAAAAATATAAAAAAAATATAAAAAATAATCAAGTCAAAAAATACATGTGGCATAAATAAAATTTAAATAGTATCAAAAATTTAAATATAAAAATTAATATAATCATTTCAATTATGGAAAAAATACTAAAAATAAAAAATTAATATAAAT
Source organism: Eurosta solidaginis (assembly GCA_029619165.1). Lineage (NCBI taxonomy): Eukaryota > Metazoa > Arthropoda > Insecta > Diptera > Tephritidae > Eurosta > Eurosta solidaginis. Next base: position 1,250 of record JARSSU010026951.1, read on the forward strand.
ATAATAACACAATAATAAAAATTAACCAAATCAATCCAATATAAATTAAGATGTTACATAAATATAAATATACTAATGAATATAAAAATAGTGGTAATTATAATATATTAAAATATAAAAATAAAAAAAAGAAAAAATTCATATAATTAATAATAAAAACATAAATTAGTGATTATAAAATAATACAATGAATTCAATTAAAAAATAAATAAAATATAAATAAAATCAAATGGACCATCATAAAATTAAAAAAAAAAAAACTAAATAAATATATTAAAAAAAATAAAAAAAAATAATAAAATAAAAAAAAATTAAAATAAGTATAAATAAAATAAATAAAATATAAAATCAAAAAAAATAATTCAAATCATAATTATAAATAAAATAAATATAAATAAAAAAAAAAATAAAAAAAACAAATATAAAATAAAATCAAAAATAAAAATAAAAAAAATAATTAACAAAAAAAGTAACAAAAAAACTAAAAAAAATATAAAATAAAAAAATCTATATAAATAAAAAAAGAAATAATAATAAGCATAAAAAAAATAAAATAAAAAAAATAAAAAAAACATAAAAAAAAAATCTATAAAAAACACAATATAAATAAAAAAATAAAAAAAAAAAAAAATAAAAAAATAATAAAAAAAAAAAAAAAATAATGATAACAAAATAAAAAAAACTAAAAAAAAAAAAAAAAAAAAATAAATACAAAATAAAACAAAATAAAAAAAAAAAAAAAAATATATAACTCAAATAAAAAAAAAGAAATAAAATAAATAAATAATAAAAAAAAAAAATATAAAAAATAAAAAAAAACACAAAAAAATCAAAAAATAAAAAAAAAAAAATATACAAAAAAAAACTATAAAAAATACAAATAATATTAAAAAAAAAAATAAATAAAATATTAAATTATATAAAAAATCATAAAAATCAAAAAAATATAAAAATATAAATAAAAAAAAAAAAAAAATAAAAAAAATAAAATAATAATTAAAAAAATAATATAAATAAAAAAAAAAAATAAATAAATAAAAATTAATAAAAACAAAAAATAAAAAAACAAAATAAAAAAAAAATAAATAAATAAAAATAAAAAAAAAAAAAAAAAAATAAAAATAAATAAAGAAACAATAATTACAAAATCAAATATAAATAAATAAAATAAAAAAAAAAAAAAATATCATCAATAAATAAAAAAATAAAAAAAAAAAAAAAAATAATAAAAAAAAAAATATAATTAAAAAAATAATTAAAAAAAATACAAAAAAAATAAAATAAAAATAAAAATAATTAAAAAATAAAAAAAAAAAAATGATAAAAATATAATAAAAAGAAAAAAAAATAAATAAAAAATAAAAAAATAAATAAAAATAAATAAAATCAAATAAAAAAATCAATAAAAAAATAAAATATTATAAAAATGAAATAAAAAAAAATAAATAACAAATATAAATCATCAAATGAAAACAAATTATAAAATATTAAAATAAAAAATCACAATCAAAATAATAATTATAATAAAAATAAAAAAATAAAACAAAGAACAAAAAAAAATAAAAAAAAAAAAAAATAATAAAATAAAAAAAATAATAACTAAATTACAAAAAAAATAAATAATAAAAAATATAAAAAATAAATATAAATAACATTAATATAAAAAAATAAAACATATAAAAAAATAAAAAAAAAATAAAAATAAATCATAAATATAAATAAATAATAATAAAAAAAAAAATAAAATACATATAATAAAATAAATAAATAAAATAATAAAAAAAAAAATAAATAAAAATATAAATTCAAAATTTAAATCATAATTAAAAAAATAAAAAGATAAATAAAACAAAATAAATATATAAATAATAACAAATAATAAAATAATAAAAAAATAAATAAAATAAAAGAAAAAATAAATAATAAAAAAACAAATTCAAAAATCAAAAAAAAAATAAATAAAAAAAAATAAAACAAAATAAAAAATAAAATAAAAAAAAAAAAAAAAAAAAAAAAATAAGAAAATAAAAAATAAAAAAAATATTAAAAAAATACAAAAAAAATAAAAATAACAATAAAAAATAAAAAAAAAAAAATAAAAATCACTAAATAAAAAAAAAAAATATAAAGAAAATAAAATAAAAAAACAAAAAAAAATATAATAAAATAATATATAATAAAAACAAAAAAAAAATACATAAACATCAATAAATAAAAAAAAAAAATGATAAAAAAAAAAAATATAAAATAATATAAAATAAAAACAAAAAACAATAAAAATACAGAAAACAAATTCATAATATAATAATAAAAAAATAAAAAAAAAAATAAATATAAACAATAAATAAAATAAAAATAAATAATAATAATAAAAACAAAATAACAATATAAATATAAAAAAACAAAAAATAAAAAAAAAATAAAAAAATTATAACATAAAAAACAATAATAATAAATAAAAATTCAAAAAAAAATTAAAATAAAAAAATAAATAATAAAAATAAAACAAAAATATAAAAAAAAACAAAAACAAATTAAAATATAAAAAAAAAAATAAAATATAAAATATAATAATATAATAACAATTAAAATAGCATAATATATAAAAATAAAAAAAAAATATCCATATAAAAAATAATAAAAAAAAAAACAAACCAATAAATAAAAATAAAAAAAAGATTAACAAAAAAATCAAAAATAAAATACGAAAAATATTATAATAAAAAAAAACAAAAAAAAACACATAATAAAAAAAAAAAAATAAATAAAAGCACAAAAATAAAAATAAAATAAATAAAATAAAACAAAATAAACAACATCTAAAACCAAATAAAATAATAATAATAAAATAATAATTAAACAAATACAATATAAACCAAAAATTAAAATTATAAAATAATACATAACTCATAATCACAAACAACATAAATAAAATAAAATAAAAAAAAAAAATAAATAATCAATAAAAAAAAACAAAAAAAACAATAAATAAAAATAAAAAAACAAATAAAAAATGAAATAATTAAAAATAATAATAAATAAAAACAATAAAATAAAAAAAAAATAACAAAAAATATAAAATAACATAATAAATAAAAAATTACATATCAAACAAAATAAAAATAAATAAAAAAATATAAAAAAATATAAAATAAAACATAATAAAACAGAATAAAATATAAAAACATAATATAATACAAAAAATATAAACTATCAAAATCAAAAACAACAAAAATAATAATTAATAAATAAAATATACAAAAATCAATAATAAAAAACAAATAAATAATAAAAAACAAAGAAATAAAAATTCAAATATATATAAAATAAAATATATATAAAAAAATAAAATCAAAAAAATAAAATTAAAAAAATAAATTATAAAATTACTAAAAAAAATAAAAAAAAAAAATATAAAAATAAATAAAAATATAAAAAAATATATAAAAAAAAATATAAATAATAAAAAAATTAGAAGAAATTAAAAATAAAAAATAAAAATAAAAAAAAAATAAAAAATTAAATTAAAAAAACTTTAAAATAAAACAAAAAATAATAAACAATCAACAAACAAATTAAAAAATTAAAAAAAATAAATAAATCAAAACAATAAATCAAAAAAAATAATATAAAAAAGATAAAATGACAAAAAAAAAAAAATATAATACACACAATAAATAAAAAAAACACTAAAATATAAAAATTAAAAAAAAAAAAAAAAAGTAAATAATTGAACATATAAAACAAATAAAAATAATTATAAAATAAAAAAAAAAATAAATAAAAAATATAATAATATATGGTTGACTAACTATGGGCATCAAGCAAAGAGTAAGGAGCCGAACGGACAATGCCGGCTAAGATCGAACATGGCCTCGGCCCTCCTTTCTGGAGGAGGACGCTGAAGTAGAAACGCTTATTGATATCGCCCAACTTACCTACGTTGTATTCCTCATCGTATCTATTGAAGATAATTGGATCTGGTAAGCCAAAGCTAATAAAAAATAAAATAACCAAAAAAAGTAATTCCTTGATATTAAAACTCTTTTAAGTGTAGACGATGGATCAACCCAGAAACATAAACTGCAGAAAAACCTCCAGTCCCAAGTAAAACAGTTTCATCATTTTTGCGGCGTGCTGAATATTCAGCCGTGTACCTAATGAGTAATTTTTTTTAACAACCCTGAGGGAAGACAGTAACTACCTACCTTGTACGAAAATCTCTAATTCAAAATTGGTGCACTCTATGCTTCGGGACACCACTACTCCGCCCATATACTCGATGCTTTCAACTGGTGAAAATTGAACATGGCGATATTCCTAGGCGGTGGAAATATGTCGCCCGCTACATTAATCTCTATCTCTAGTTTCCGAACAACATACAATTTTCACTTAGAACTAGTTGTTCGTATATGCGCTTTTCGTAGTTCCGAACTAGTATAAAAATTTACACCGTGTGGCCACGTTCTTTCTTGACTACTATTTCGTTGGCTCCGAACGCGACCGTATTCTAGCATGGTTGCTTCTACATATTATTCCATTTTAGATAGCTTGCCACCGGTGGAAAACTGAGGGACAAAGGCTTAATAATACTCATAGCCAAAGTTTCTTTAAGCGTTTTCAGTATATTTTTGTTGGGTGTCTATTTCTCAACATTAGGTTTTTTTTTAATTTCTTATTAAGATATATTTGATAAATAGGCTGTATACAGAAAAACTAGTACTACCTTTAAGAGCTTCTACTATGATTATGCTTTCATTCCCTACACTTTAAAGGCCTTCCCACTGATTCGGAACAAAAAAAAAAAATAAAGAATAGGGGATAAAATCTCGCAGAAGCAACATGTAGAATTCTTGTCCGTTTCGGGCGCAACGATAATAACTAGATCTAAATGTTTGCATTTTTACACTAGTTTGGAACTATCGAAACAGTGCCAATAAACCAACTTTTTTCTAAATTGAAATATATGAATCATGCCATTTCCACTGCCTACGACATTGCCATGGTAATTTTCGCCAGTTGGTAGAATGTAAAAGAGTATAGCCGACGAACTCAGTGGTTCCTAATGCACTAGAAGTGCAACCCGTTTTGAAGTAGATATTTTCTTTCTAAGCGGGGCCTCACCACTGAAGAGAAAATTTCCCACACTGGTAGTAGGGTAATCTTCATTCGGTATTACCTTACATACATATTTTTGTTTATTGCTTTTTTATATTTATTCACTTTTTTTTTTTCATTCAATGGCAAACTACCCGTTGTCCAATTCTTGTGTACCCGTTAGATCACACCTTTTTTTGTTTTGGTTTCCAGTGAAGCAGTTAGAAAAATTTTTTTTTTTATGCAATCCCTTACGTGCGCTTTTTACAATTTAGTAACAGCCTTTCAAGGATATCATTTTGCTTCAAACTCGCATTTTGTTTCGAAAGAAGGAGTTTCTGCATTTGGTGCGTTTTTTACGCAATCCGTTAATATTTGTCTCCTATTTGTTTTTCTTAGTTTAATGATGCGAACAAACTAAATAAATACTACTCCGTGCCAGTTACGGTCATACAAATACTCCACGATTAATAATTTTCCGAGAGCTGGGTTTTTGACAATGTTCTTTTTTTAGCTAAATAAAATGTTTACTTCTCAAATTCTTCAAGTAAAATTAATGTTATCCTTCATACATAATTGTTTTATAATTTTTAAAATGTGCATGTAGATATATGTATGTGAATAGGGGACATGTCTAAGGGCGAGGGTTAGGCAAAATTTATTCGAATAAAACGAATAAAAGAACGTTGGTCGAATAATAATAAACAAAAAAGAAAAGAAACACTTGTTTTACTTTCATTAACATGGAAATTTTTTTTTTCTCCATAGTTAAATACATAGATAACTTATTTTTGATAATTTTTTGAGATACATTTTCATTTCGAATAATTATCTAAACAAAACTTATTCGAATAATGGCCAACTCTGTCTTAGCGTGTATTTTTATATCCTTATCTGATATGTTCGGGCTAAAAAAGTTAAAAGTAGCGGACCTTATTGTTCGAAAAACGAAAACCCATTCATGAGTTGCTTATCTATGACATTTTTCTTTCGTTTGTTTCATTAGCCCTTGACTGCGCTTGTAATTCTCCAACTTGTTAGTGAAATATTCTGACGACATAGTTTTAAATGTTTATATCCCACAACGAGGTTTGTATTGTCATAGCAAAAGAGGTGTCTCAAATAGCCAATACTTCTAGCCGAAGTGCTCCACACCAATAAATTCCATAAACTCAGAGCCAAGTGCTCGCCCCCCAATAATACGATACAAAGGTGTAATAGAATGCATGTCGACCTCTGTTCTTCTACAAGAAACAAACAAATAAAATAAGCATATAAAATAACATACAGTCCACTAAATAATAATTGTATAATATATACAAAATATTCGCCTCCGTCTCACCAAAGCTTAGAATGGGATTAATCAGTGTGGCTCCAGATCGAACCGGGATTTTAAATAACGGTGCACTAATCCCACAAATGACGCCTGGAACACGAGAAATCTAGACATACCGACTCCGATTTGAAGGCAACTTTTAAACATCCCATCTAAACGCTGTTTTGTCTAATTTTATACTCCTATAAAGCTGCTTTTCTTTCCCGAATGGCGGTGGTCGATATTAGGAAAACACCTCTTGGACATTGTAACGAAATTACATGAGCGGGCGGCTATATCTATTGTGCTGGTTTTCTTTAACCCAAATCGCTGTCGGGAAAATTATAGCGCGCGCAGAGCTAAACCTCACAGTGGTACCATTCTGCGAAACAAGGAGCTCCTAGAAACGCGCTGTATAACCAGGACATCTATTGGACGTTCCAACAATGTTGACCTGGAACGGTGGTAAACCATACTACCCGTGTTTCGAGTTGCGTCAAAGTCATCAAACTTCACTTCGTTATTGGCGGATGTAACATCGTGGATGTGAACCGTTGGCTTACAACCTTGAACCATCGTTTCTGGAAGGTGGTGTTCAATATTCCCCTATATTGTCTTTATTGAATAAAGTATGCTCAGCATTGTTCTCTCTTTGCATTGCCGTAACGCGCTTAGTATTCTGTTCGGGTTATTTATTTTGTCAGGTATTTTTTGAAGCATCTTTGTCCAAAGCTGGATAATGTGTAGTATTTTTTTTTTTGGTGTTGTTGTTTCGCTGTCCATCTGACTTCGTTTTTCATTTTTTATCAATGTTCCTGCTGCCACGCATAAACGTTTTCTTCCCTGCTATCTTTGCTAGCTACTTTCGTGTGCTCTGATCCTTCTGCTTCTTTGTTTCCATGAATCTTGTCTGACTTTTCCATCGTTTTGTCTGCTTATACTTGTACGCTGTCCTGATATTGTGTTCTATAAGACGAGGCTGTTGTCAGAGCTGCTGTTTGATGTTTAGCTTTTATAAGCTTGGAGCGTTTTTTCTTCCGAAGTGTTTTTTCCACAGTTCGCAGCCTTATAATATGTTTTATTGTTTGATGGTTCATCTTGCAGTGCATAGGTACCGATATTTTATGGCAGTATTGCTGTTGTTATATTCGTCGGTTAATACTCCGAGTACACAGGACGATTTGTTTTGACTTGTTGATCATTTAGGGTCAACTCATTCTTACTTATCCTTTCTTCAAAAATATTTTGAGCGAACAGTGCGAGCCCATCGTAAAGAGAGCACGAGATTGATAGGGAAAAGCAGGAGGATTTTCAGTATATTCAAGGAAAAAGTTATTAAGATATAAATCGTTTTTTAGTCTATATTTGGTAATATCGAAGAATATCTATTTTTACACTTTTTTGATGAATTCATCATCAAAGTATTGCTAACGTTATTTTACCACTTGGACCTAGCGGCGGTTAGCTGTTCAAACACAAAATCTCTCTAGCAATGGCGTGTGACAATGCAGATGTACTGCCCAAAAGTCAAAACATAATTCTTTTCTTTCATTTTATTTTATGCTTAACTTCTCCTATTCCACGAATTAGAGGCTTTCTTGTGGATGATATGCATATTGCCTGTCTTTGTCCGCAACTCCTCGAAATTTTAATCTTTTTTCGTATGAAAAAATTACTGAGTTAGCAAGAAACGTGTTCAAGGTATATGTGTGTAGGTATGTATGTTATTTGCATGTTTTGTTTTGGATGTATAGAGGGTTAAATTTGCGAGACAGTAATACAAAAAGGATGTTTGTTCGTGGTTTGGGTGCTGACTGATTTTTTTTTCCACACGCGCGAAGTCCTTCCATAGTAGGTGCGTGCGGTTGCAATCCTTTCTTGCGTCGGATCATCTTTTAAATGATGGGCGATATTTTCTGCTTGATCGGTTGTTTTTCTATTAAAAGGATTAATACAGAAAGCTTTTGCTTGATGGGCGGATTACACAATGTAACGCCCAACGATATGTCCTATCTCTTGTTGTATATTCGATCATGTGCCATTGTTTATGTTTTATTTGAACAAATAGTGACGGTCAGTGTTGGTAAGCGTAGCTAAAATGATTTAATTAACTCGGTTTCATCTAATCCCTTTCGTGAGTAATTTCAAAGTAATCTATGACAGTTTTTTGTTTCGTGTTTGGAGAGGATTGAGCATGTGTCCAAGACAACTTGGCTTTGTGGCTACTTCCTCTGAAGATCGAGTCGACACCCAACAAAAGGATTGTTTGCCACTCTGAGCTGAATGGTCGTAAACGAAAATTGCCAACATTTAAACACTTTTCTTTTTTAAGATAAAAACTATAAAATATTTTACTACAATGATTTATAAGAATTTGAAAAGCGACTCAGTCAGTTCCTTTTACTGTCGTGTCAATTATTCTCTCCGTCTTCTATTTCTTCGGGTTTCTGTATTTCGAGGATGACAGGGTGTTTTTTCTTAAGAGGGCAGAATATGGGCGGTGGAGCGCATTCCAATTCAAATTCAAACATTGTTCTGCTTTTTCAAAGAGAAAGGGCTTCACAAACGGCTATTGGCGAATACATCAGATTTCTTTCCCCGCTTTGTGTTCCCTTATTTCTATTAAAAAGAGTCATCCAAATCCATGCATTGAACTTATCTGTCTGCTGTTCGGAATCGATATCTGGACAGCATTGTTGTCTTTGTGATATCGGCTTGTCTTTGGGTGTGGGGGGGGATCTAACACTTGTATCGGTATACGAGTCCCTACCTTATAACGGGTTGTGTATGTGCTGATGGGAGTATTTTCGTGACAAGGCTGGAGTCAGGTCAGATATAGGTGGAAATATTTAGAATAATTTATGTGAAGAAATTTATTTGTGGGGTACAGGGTCTTGCTATTTGGTTATTTATTTGAACTTATATGACAATAAGACTCTCGGCTTAGTTTTTAGAATAAGAGTACTAGGCTCTCTTTCCTGACGAATTTTTTTAGCATCTAATTGCCTGCAATGTGTCATAATGCTTTGCCAAAGACTTTGACTGGGAATGCATGTGCGCAACGTATGGGTTTGTCCGCTCGAACTCCGTGAAATGATTTTGATATCACTCTACGGACTGTATGTAATATTTGTTTCAAAATATGGCAGTAATGCGACCAAAATACATTTTTTTGAATATGCTCGCATCCTTGGCGCCAACTAGCGGCATTTTTTTTTTATAGGTGCGTGGCACAGTGTTTCGTGTAGAATCAAGCTAGTCTGGACAAAAACGAATGTTCTTATTCCAGAGTAAGTGTAAATGAGAATGAAAAAAAAAACAAAATAACGGATTTTTTGCTTTTTTTTTGATATTTTGTGCTGCATATATGATTGAGTAGTTGATGTATTAGGCGTGAGTGGCCGTTAAATGGCATTGATTGAATTTGCAAATTTATTGTTGATTTTTAGATTCATATTTCTTTTAAGTGTAGCGCTTTTACATAATTTTTTTGATGGTATTCTATAGGTCTCGAAGGTAAGTAAGATTTTTTTAATAGTAATGTCTTTCACATAGAGTATTTTCATGCATATTTGAGACGATTCCTTATTGGGGGGAGAAATATAGGTATTTTTTTCCTCATTTATTTTGTTACTTTAGGGGAGAAACATTTACATACTCCGCGGACATCCTGGGGCTGAATTTTACATTGTTATAGTCGCAAGTAGGCTCTCTAATAGTCGAAATAATGTTAAAGCAATTGGCGAATTCTTTGGCACATCTATTTTTAATTTTTTTTTTTTTTGTAGATTTTAGTTATGCTCTACATATCAAATTTGGATTTTATGTACGTACCAGGGCTCGAGCGAATATTTGAGACGCTTTAAAGGCTGATCTTGCAAACGGCAAAACCATTTCCCTGGTACAGGTGGAATTAATACACTGTAGCCTATAATAACTATACAAAAACAAACGGGCGCAAGGTCAACATGATCTACACTAAAAGCTGTAAAATGCGATATATCTTGGACTTCATTCCTGCAGCAATCTACCGCAGGCGCAGTCCGGCAAGGGCATAAAAACATGGAGTTACATCAATGGATTGATTAAGGTTGAAGCAATAACGGGGAGTGGTTTCGGGCTTAATACGCATGACGGGCATACGTTACTGCTCGTAGGTTTTTTTCGAAATTGCTGAGGGCTAGTGCTGATTATTACGGGTATTTGGATGTTAACGCTCATCAAAGATTCGACACTCTCCTTCGTGGCTGGGGCTATATAGAATCTGGTATCACTTGATAATAAATAGCTCCAAAATTTGAAAAATTTGCGGTCGAAGTACTAAACTATAACTCTAGCTGAGTTATCTCTTCTCATGGTTTATATATGGCCTGGTTACGGGCAGTTCATAAATTCTTAGTGCTTATGTACTGATGAATTATTAAAATCAGCTAATTTTACCTCATTGTTCATAGCTTTCCAGAGGAATGCACATAGAGCTCGCGTAACAGAAGATTTGGAGTAGCTAAGATTCAGGGCTGATAAGCACACAAAAGCAGTTGCGTGAAGTCGGCACGTAATGAAGAGTCTTCGATGAAATATGTGCTTATACTATGCGGATCCTGTTATGTGTGTGTACTATGGTTTTGGGGAGATAGCCTATAGAAACCAATTTAGTACCAAGTTCTGAC
>JARSSU010026953.1:0-22942 GCA_029619165.1 Eurosta solidaginis
GTTATTCTTCGCTGGATTTCAGAGCTGATGTTGTTGCTAGTGTTGATGCTGGTTCCTAAATAACCGAAGTCTTTTACTATTTCGAAATTATGGCTGCCTACAGTAGCGTGGTTGGCAAGGCGTATATGCGCTGACTCTTTGCTCGATGACAGCAGGTACTTCATTTTGCCCTCATTCACCATCAAACCCAACTTTACCTCATCTTTTTCCAGTTTGGAATAAGCTGAACTAACGGCGCGGGTGTTTAGGCCGATGATATCAATGTCATCAGCATATGCCAGTAATTGCACGCTTTTATAGAATATTGTTCCAGAGCGGTTAAGTTCTGCAGCTAGTAAAATTTTCTCCAGCATCAAATTAAAGAAATCGCACAATAGGGGTCACCCTGTCTGAAACCTCGTTTAGTTTCGAACGGCTCGGAGATGTTCTTCCCAATTCTGACTGAGCTGATGGTGTTGTTCAACGTCATTTTGTACAGACGAAGAGGTGATGTGCGTCGATTCGTCTTTCGCGTTTTTTTTCAAGATTTGGTGCATTGTGAAAATCTGGTCGATGGTAGATTTACCAGGCCTGAAGCCGCACTGATAAGGTTCAATCGGCCTATTCACGGTGAGCTTCAATCTTTCGCACAATACACTTGACTGAATTATGTGCTCCAAATATGAGTCAAATCGGACCACAAATACGATTTTTTAATATCTCGATCCTTGCGCCACCTGGCGGCGATTTTTTTTCATAGGTCGCTTTCTATTCATGTATGTATTATGTGTTTCAAATATGAGCCAAATATACCCCAAATACGATTTTTTTAATATATCGATCCTTGCGCCACCAAGCGGCGATTTTTTCATAGATCGCTTTCTATTCATGTATGTATTATGTGTTCCAAATATGAGCCAAATCGGACCACAAATATGATTTTTTTTAAATATTTCGACCCATGCGCCACCTATCGGAGTTTTTTCTTATTATTGCATTGTCATCGGGTTCTGAACTATATTCCAAGTTTCAAACTTGTAGCTTATCGGGAAGTTACTTAAATTTCAATTACAAAATTCGTTCACAACGGCCGGCCGGTCCACTGGCCGGCCTGTTAAGTCAAGCTAAATAAACCGTTTTAAAAAACAGATTATGTTGGAAAGTTACAAATAAGTTAAGTTCAATATGTCAGTGTCAGTTAGAATGTAGACCCACATTCTTTTTTCGGACGGCAGCATACTTAACGGCATTTTCGATAGATATAAAATAAAAATTCGATTGGTAATTTGTACGATGATACAAAGTTTCACGTTTCTGGTGGATGAATCACTTATCTGAACAATACATATATGCCGTATATGTAAATATTTGATGACAAATATCTAATCTGGCACCTAAATATACCCGCTCACTAAATTTTATCATGATATCTCAAAAAGTAAGGGACTAGTTTGCGTTCAAACAGACAGACGGACACGGCTAAGTTAACTCAGCTCGTTTATTTCTTCTCCTTTGGGAACAATTCATTCTCATGAAATGTATAAAAAGTAGTACAAAAATAATAAAATGAAGAAGGAGAGACATTCTCTTTGTAATTAACATGACCTTGTAATAAATTATGATCTTCTTTGTGCTGTATATGTGTCAACGATTTGTGAGTTCTACAGAAGCGACAAAAGAAATTATCCATGAAGGAAGGAATAAAACCAAGGATGGTGTTTGAACCTAAGTTATCTCCAAGAATAAGTCCTAAAATAAAATGCATCGCTTTGTGACCTTCTGAAGTTTTTATAATGATCCCGTTTTCTCCGTGGTTTTGCAGGCCTCGAATCAAATTGCACAGGCATTGTCTATTTCCATAAAGTGTGGCTGCTTATTATATTTCTGAACATCGCAAGACAGGAAATGAATAATAAATGGATGTAACTGTACTAGTATGTGGTCTAAGAGGATTATAAACTTCGGCCGCCGTGGTGTGGTGGTAGCGTTCTCCACCTACCACACTGATGGTCCTGCGTTCAACTCCCGGGCAAAGGCACATAAAAGGTCAACAAGTTTTTTGAATTGGAAAAAAGTGTTTATAATTGGGGTTGCCTCTCGAAGTGATTTGGCAAACACTTCGAGTGTATTTCTGCCATGAAAAGCTTCTCTGTGGAAATTCGTCTACCTTGCAGATGTCGTTCGGAGTCCGACCAATTGGGACCCATTTGTATGGAAAATTAGAGAAGTTCTGCCATAATCTCATCGGAGGTAAATTGCGTCAAGTATTTGTTTTATGTATTTTTAATCATCTATTAATAAAAAAAGGCAAACAGTTTTTCCTTTTTCAATAAATGGTACACTTTTTTGCTTCTACAAAGAATCACAAATAAAGTGACAAGGAATCTTGTAAAATTTTTAAAAGCATATCATTTTTTTCCAAAGCCTTTCAAAAGAGAATAGAAAAAGGCACTAGTGCACCGGCGATTGCAACTTCATCGTAGGGCAGAATGCTTCTTGAAAATCTTTCAGCAATTTCTCTGCTCATTGCGAACTCCTCAAAACCTCATTTTTATTGAGACACTTAAATGATTTATATTAATTTATGAGTCCTCTAAAAGGATGTGATATGGATTCGATAAATGAGGTCAGCAGACATTGCTATTCAAAATTATTTTCAGAGTTCGAAAGAAAGTTATTCTCCATGAACACTTTAACGGAGTAAAAGTTGTAAAGCTCAAAAGCAAATCGGATATATTTTTCTTGGGCTAAGCATTGATAACTTAATAATATCCATTGCAAAATCATTTTCTCTCTCTGCACTGCCAAACGTATTGCAAATGTATGCCTCTGGGCTCTTCTCATGCGCATTCACTGTTTGTGCAGTGCTCTCCTGACACATTTGCTCTTACCCTATATATCGAACAAAACAATTCAAAGAACTAAAAAAATTTATTGCATGACCCTACAAATGTATATTTAAATGTACATCTTTGGCCCAAATTTAAGCCGCATATGAAGCAATCCATTAAATAAAATAAAAAATGCAATCTGTTAAAAAATTAAATACCTTCTTCCACTTAGTTTAAGCAAAAATTATGTAGTTCTAAATAAACAACTTAAAATTGCACAACAATTAGCAATCAATTATTTTACCTCTGACAATACTTTTAAATGTTTAATCCTGTTCACTATTTTTTGTTTTACAGTTATCACCCGCATTCACTTTGAAATATTTTGTTGAATGAAAAGAGATACTTTAAAGGCTCGTTCATTTAGTAATACATTCCAAAAAAGTATTTAGTAATATGTACAAAATTTTTGGTATATTATGCGAAAGTAAAGAATCCGTTATTGATTTGTATTATTTAAGAAAGTTTTTATTTATTTATTTAAGAAAGTTTTTCGCACGAAATAAATGTAATATTGAGCTGCACTAGCTTAACGCAGGCATCAACATAGTCCAGCGAATTGAAACGCAACGGCTACGCTGGCTAGGCCATGTTGATGAGGATCCGGCTAAGAAAGCCTTTCGTAAAATAAACGACATATTTCCTAAAATGTACAAAAGAAATGTCGTACGAAAGCCCTTTCGTAATATTTACGAATCGTTCCTTAAATCTTGCTTCATTGATATACACCTTTTCATAATACATACATATGTACGAAATTTTCGAAGAATAAGACTATGAAAATCTTTCGTACGACTTTTACGAAATTTTATTTTCTGTGTATACAATTTTGGAAAATAGCAAAAATGTGATTATTAAGCACTTAATGCAGCTACAATATAATCAAATATTCTGTGTATGCTGAAATAAACGCCTAATTAAAGTTTCTTAATATTCGAAAAGGGGCGTTGCACTGCCTGCTTCTGACAAAATCTGTTTTTTAAACGATTTTATTTAGGTTGACTTGACAGGCTGCATGCACGGCCGGCCGTTGTGAACGAATTTTGTAATTAAAATTTAAGTAACTTCCCGATAAGCTACAAGCTTGAAAATTGGAATATAGTTCAGAACCCGATGACAATGCAATAATAAGAAAAAAATCGAAAAAAGGATCGAGATATTCGCAAAAATCGTATTTGTGGTCCGATTTGGCTCATATTTGGAACACAGAATACGTACACGAATACAAAGCGACCTACGAAAAAAATCGCCACTAGGTGGGGCAAGGAACGAGATATTCACGAACATCGTATTTGTGGTCCGATTTGGCTCATATTTGGAACACATAATACATGCAAGAATAAAAAGCGACTTATAAAAAAATCGCCGCTAGGTGGCGCAAGGATCGAGATATTCACAAAAATCGTATTTGTGGCCCGATTTGGCTCATATTTGGAACACATAATACGTACAAGAATAGAAAGCGACCTACGAGAAAAAATCGCCGCTAGGTGGCGCAAGGATCGATATATTAAAAAAATCGTATTTGTGGTCTAATTTGGCTCATATTTGGAACACATAATACATGTAAGAATAAAAAGCGACTTATGAAAAAAATCGCCACTAGGTATTTGTGGTCCGATTTGGCTCATGTTTGGAGCACATAATACATACAAGAATAGAAAGCGACCTATGAAAAAAATCACCGCTAGATGGCGCAAGGATCTAGATATTCACAAAAATCGTATTTGTGGTCCGATTTGGTACATATTTGGAACACATAATACATACATGAATAGAAAGCGTCCTATGATGCCCGATTTGGCTCACATTTGGAACAAATATTGCATACAGTCCGGTAGAAAGGACATGAAAATATTTTGGAGTTGGACGAGGGACAAGCATACGTGGCGCAGAGTCGAATAAAGTCTTTGTAAGGATTATGTATTGAGGAATTAGGTTGTAACAAATTGTCAGGAAAGAGTCCTTGTAATAATGAGTCACTAAATGAAATAAATAGAATGAGAAATAATAGGCATTAAATAAAGACTAAAAACTTGAAAATTAAATAATTAAAACAATTGTTTAAGTTAAACGGTTTTATTGAAAACAATACTTACATGAAGTAATAATAATATGAAAAGCTAGAAAATAATTAGGTAGGTCCTAATTACTAGTCATCACACTCCTTATCAATCTATTGATAGTCATAAGTAAAACCAACTGTACCTTAATCAGGTTATGCTACGCCTCACATTTTTAGAAATTTCACGCGCCCAAAGCTTTTATTTAATTGTCTGATCAACGCTCTTGATTGATAATGAGTGTGATGACTAGTACCTAGGGCCTACCTCATTATTTTCTAGCTTTTCGTATTATTATTACTTCATGTAAGTATTGTTTTCAATAAAACCGTTTAACTTAAAAAAAATGTTTAATTATTTTATTTTAAGTAATTTTTTATGTTTTTTATTGGTCATAGATCAAAACCGACTTAAGCTGTCATTACAAACTCAATAAACTGATGATGGCATCTGAAAATAAAATAATTTAAAAAAAATTTAAGTTAAACGGTTTTATTGAAAACAATACTTACATGAAGTAATAATAATACGATAAGCTAGAAAATAATTAGGTAGGTCCTAGGTACTAGTCATCACACTCCTTATCAATCTAGGGCGTTGATCAGACAATTAAATAAAAGCATTGGGCGCGTGAAATTTCTAAAAATGTGAGGCGTAGTATAAGCTGATTAAGGTTCAGTTGGTTTTAATTATGACTATCAATAGAAATATGACGCGTCTAACGCTTGTATTTAATTGTCTGATCAACGCCCTAGATTGATAAGGAGTGTGATGACTAGTACCTAGGACCTACCTAATTATTTTCTAGCTTTTCGCATTATTATTAGTTCATGTAAGTATTGTTTTCAATAAAACCGTTTAACTTAAACATTTTTTTTCTAATTATTTTATTTTCATGTTTTTAGTCTTTATTTAATTGCCTATTATTTCTCATTCTATTTAGTTCATTTAGTGACTCATTATTACAAGGACTCTTTCCTGACAATTTGTTACAACCTAAGTCCTCAATACATAATCCTTCCAAAGACTTTACTCGACTCTGCACCACGTATGCTTGTCCCTCCTCCAACTCCAAAATATTTTGATGTCACTTCTACCCGACTGTATGTAATATTTGTTCCAAATATGAGCCAAATCGGGCATCATAGGTCGCTTTCTATTCATGTATGTATTATGTGTTCCAAATATGGACTAAATGGGACCACAAATGCGATTTTTGTGAATATCTCGATCCTTGCGCCACCTAGTGGCAATTTTTTTCATAGGTCGCTTTCTATTCTTGTATGTATTACGTGTTCCAAATTCGGACCACAAATATGATTTTTGTGAATATCTCAATCCTTGCACCACCTAGCGGCGATTTTTTTTACATAAGTCGCTTTTTATTATTGCATGTATTGTGTTCTTAATATTAGCCAAATCGGACCACAAATACGATTTTTGTGAATATCTCGATCCTTGCGCCACCTAGCGTCTATTTTTTTCATAGGTCGCTTTCTATTCTTGTATGTATTATGTGTTCCAAATATGAGCCAAATCGGGCCACAAATTCGATTTTTGTGAATATCTCGATCCATGCGCCACCTAGCGGCGATTTTTTTCATAGGTCGATTTCTATTCTTGTATGTATTATGTGTTCTAAATATGAGCCAAATCGGACCACAAATACGATTTTTGCGAATACCTCGATCCTTGCGCCACCTAGCGGCAATTTTTTTTTATTATTGCATTGTCATCGGGTTCTGAACTATATTCCAAGTTTCAAGCTTGCAGCTTATCGGGAAGTTACTTAAATTTTAATTACAAAATTCGTTCACAACGGCCGGCCGTGCGTGCAACCTGTCAAGTCAACCTAAATAAAACCGTTTAAAAAATGAACGAAATCGGTACAGTGCCACACACAAGGGACCTTAGGCCAACATAATGGGCAATACACATATTTGCGAAAAACAATGCTATGCAGAAGGGACGAGAAATGTCTGTTTAAACAAATTCATAATCCTGTTGAACACAGCCACCGATTTTGATCGTCCGATGCCAGTCGTAATCGTCCGACAAAATCAAACACACGTATATATGAGCGTGTGTACATTTCAATCGATCACCGAGTTGTTGCCGGCCTTTGTAGTTTTTTACTGTCGATAAATTCGCGCGTGTTCAATTTTATCGTCCGATAAATTGCGTGCATTTACTGTGAAAAATTAATTATTTGTGCGATGTACTGAAAATTTGATTAAGTGCGTGCTAAACAGGCGCTCTCTATGGAATAAACCCATAAAAGCATAAACGCAAGCGTATTGTTGCGAAAAACTAAAATGTAAGAAAAAAGCTGCCGGCCGATAATCGGTTGCAATTTTAACATCAGCCCGGCCGATTTCATCAGCTGATTGCAAATTTTTCAGTTTATTGGTGGCTCTGTAAGCGTACCTTTAGTGTCAAAAAACTTAATCTCAATGTATTAAATGATAGAATCTTTCAGCTGAGTAAAATGTTCGGTTGCAACCTTAACTTTGCCCTCACGGAACAGAGGGAAGTAAGAGATCTCTCTGACAGTACCATGCAGCACTAAGAATTGTCAAACGCCTGAGAGCAGTGGTCGACCCAACAGAAGTCCCCACGGTACCAAAAGTTAAGGTATGGATACCATGCGTGATGAAGTCGGAGGCTACACTGTGACTTCTGCAGAATCAGAATCCGAACATACCGACACAGGATTGGAAGGTACTAACTGTATCTCGGCCTACGAAGGAAGTTCAGTCTACTTCTTCCAAATAAATAAGCAGGCGGAGGATATATTGTACACGCAGCTTGGCAAAATGTCCTTTGGTACAGGCAAAATGTTCATGCGGCTAAGGAAAAGAAGTCCCGAGGATAAAAATCCTAACACGCTAGAAGTGGGCGAAGTCGAAAAGGACCTTACAAGCCGACGTCACCAAGAAGGCGATACAAGAAGACCAATAGCCAAATGGTGCTGCGATATGCACAGAGGAATACCCGGCACAGCATTTACGAGAGGCTGGAAGGGGCCTCGAATACTCTAAACCAAAATGGCAAGGGAGGACGACGACGTCACAACGAAGGTGCTGGAGGGGGACAAACAGTCCAATGGTGCTGCGAGACTTACAGATAAACCTCCAACACAGTAAAGTGGCGTCGAGAAAACTCCTCCTAACCCTTGAGGAGGGTTCGCTTGACGTGGCGCTGATCCAGGAATCGTGGCTCTCATCGAGAGGAAAAGTTTCCGGACTTAGCGCTCGCGGATTTGGCGTTTACTACGCACGGGTGCGAGCTGTAGTGATAGTAAGGAAACAGCTGCATTCATATATTCTGCCTAATTACAATACTGAGGACCTCGTAGTGGTGGCCGTTGAGCAAAATAATAAGCAGCATTTATCCTGGCATCCTGCTACATGGGTCATACTGCGGAGGTTCCACCCATTTAGTGCAAGAGGCTAGTACAGAACAAAGGGCGGTTGGTTATAGGCACGGATGCAAATGCGCACCACATTGCGTGGGGAGGAGCAGATACGAACGAGGGAGGCCAATCTCTATTTTGTTACACTTTAAACCAGTTAGCCATCAGGGAAATGTCCCTACATACATTGGTCCAACATCCAGAATTGTTCTTGATATTACATTGAGCTCCGAACGTGGTATATCAGGTATGATTGGACGGTTCTTGATAGACCATCCTTCTCCGACCATACGTATATCAGCTTCAATATCCCCCTAAACAGGGTAGAGAAGGGGGAACCTTTAGAAACCCTAGGCCAACGAACTGGACTAAATTCCAGAAGCAGGTAGAAACAAAATTGGGACAACCTCTAGAGGTTGCCAATGTGGAGGAACTGGAGGAGTCTAATGAATTCCTAACAAGGACGCTTATGACTGCATATAACAAAGCTTGCCCCCTAAGATCCAGAGGAAAAGCAAAGCCGCCATGAAGGAACAATGGGCTGAGTCTTCCTAGAAGACAGATAAAAGAAATGTTTAAGCTAGCAAAGACTGCGGAAGGTGAAGCGTGTCTGGACGAGTACAGGGATCTACTGAGGATCTACAATCGTGAAATTTCCAGGGCGAAGAGAATGTCATGGAAAAGTTTCTTTACGGACATAGAGTGCTCCAGCGAAACAGCACGGTTTAAAAAGTCCTAGCAAGTGAAAACATAGTCCGGGGACTAATAAAGAAAGAGAACGGGGATTGGTTACGTAATAGTGAGGAATCCCTTGACGTGCTTTTCGATACACATTTCCCATCGGGAGATGGTTTAGAAGAGGCACTTCGGAATTTTTCTAATTTTATTCTGCTAATTGTCACTAGTAATGTAAAAATTATTTTTTTTGTACTTGAAATTTTTTTTGTGGAATTCTTCCTTTTTTATTTTCGTCACCACGTACATTCCTTTGAAACCAACCTTAATTATTTTTTGTTGTTTTGGTTTTTTTTATTTTGCTTTGCATCTTTTTTTTTCTTTTAGCGTAAATACACTTGCTATTTATAAATTTCTTCTTTTCTAACACATAATCTCTGTTAGTTTTTTTATTTTTAATTTTAGATTCTTTTAATATTTCTGTTAGCTTTCCGAAATTTTTAGCAAACTCACTTTTCATTTCTTTTTGTTTCTGATCATATTCATTTCAATTTATTTTTGTGCCGCTTACATCGACGCCCGCCATCGCGAATGAGTGAGCGCGGTATCAATTGTAAGAAATCATCAAACCTAGCTTAGGTGGTAAATGGTTTTTTATGTATGCATAGGAAGAGACATACATATGTATGTAAAATTCTTTTACTCACAGGTCCCCCACAGCTTGCAGGCGCCTACAATGCTGATGTGCTGATCAGGTGAGTGAGTAAAAGATCATACTCTTCTTTTTATGTCCCACGTATATACATATGTAACAAACTTCTTTGCTATGTACATACCAAGTACTTTAGCCTAGGTCAGGGATTCGCGTTGCTTATATACAAATTTATGATGCATAGCTCTTTTTTTTTGCATTTTTCGGGTAATGGTATTTAAAGATACAAAGGGGTATCTTATCTATGGTTAGAAAGAACAAGTCACTGGCCGATACCACATCCATTAGGGTCTACCGATATTACTGGTTACTTTATTTTTTGGTATCAAGTTTTTTTGGTTTTCAAATTAATATTCTTCTGTTCTATAGAACATTTTTTTGGGTTTGAATACTCCTAACACTGAATTAGTAAGCTAGATTAGGTCTCTTATTAAGTATTTTTTTTCTAATAACTGAGACTTTGAATTTTCTAAATTTATTTTTTTAATTAAGGATTTGTTTTTTGTAATATTTATACCGTGAAACTTCGGATTCATACTTTATAATTCAAGCTGTTTTTCTTCTTTACTATTTACATTTAATTAGTCCCACTATGAAAAGATAGCCAAGTTAGGGTATTCTTTGTCCTTTTAGAATAATAAAAAATGCTTATAGCGAGTTGGAATTCAAAAGGCTGAACATTTTTTAGTGATGGAGGGCTAAATTCAGGAACTTTGGTGTGGGTGTTGTCCTTGGGGTTGAAGAGGGGAAGTTGGAGGTGATGATCCGATAGACCTTTAGACAGGCGGACTTGAATCAGGCATTGGGGCCGCTGTAAGAATAGAGGAGTCAGCACAGCGCCCATGGCTTCGCTTAAGATACGCGAAGAGGGTGGGTAGACTCCCCCTGACTCTGGACGGTCCATTTCTCCGATCCGTATACTTTAAAGACACTTTTTACTTCACTGGTACGCTCAAAACTATAATATGCTGCTTTTATTTGGCGTGAGTATTATTCTTGTCATATTAGTCGATTGGAGAGAGTTCAGAAAATCTTTATTAAGAATGCTCTGCGACCTCTTCATTTTGAGCTTCCGGTTCCCGCTTATGAGTTTAGATGTTTACTTATCGGTCTTAAGACACTAAATTGTAGGAGAACCTTCTTATCTTTAAACTTTCCTTTTTAATTTGATATCTGGGTGGTTGACTACCCCTTTTTACTTGAACGTATTTTCTTTCTTATTCCTAATATTTGTTTAAGGAATCATGCAACATTTTATGTGGGGCTGGCGAGGACCAATTATGCTGCCAATGCTCCTGTTGTCAGAGCTCTTAGAGAGTTTAATTTGCTTCCGAAATCTTCAGTTTTGGATTTCTCCTTTTGTGAAAATAGGTTTAAAATGCTACTTAATGACCAGTTAAGTTAGTTGGTATTTGCCTACATTTGTAATTAGTCTGTAAGAAATTTAACAATTTCAAGATTAAAAAATATATATAAATAAGTATAAATAAACACC
The DNA here is from genome assembly GCA_029619165.1 of Eurosta solidaginis. Classification (NCBI taxonomy): domain Eukaryota; kingdom Metazoa; phylum Arthropoda; class Insecta; order Diptera; family Tephritidae; genus Eurosta; species Eurosta solidaginis. The sequence goes on from JARSSU010026953.1 coordinate 11,231, forward strand.
TTTTATTTGACACCCATATCGTACAAGCACATTCTAGAGTCACCCCTGGTCCACTTTTATGGCGATATCCCGAAATGGCGTCGACCTATAGAACTATGGCCCGCTCCCTTTTAAATACTTCTTACTACCTTCCATTTGATACCCATGTCATACAAACACATTCCAGGGTTACCCTAGGTTCATTTTCCTACATTGTGATTTTCTCTTATTTTGTCTCCAAAGCTCTCAGCTGAGTATGTAATGTTCGGTTACACCCGAACTTAGCCTTCCTTACTTGTTTTTATACTCAGTGAGCAGAGCTCACAGAGTATATTAAGTTTGATTGGATAACGGTGGTTGTACATATATAAAGGAATCGAGATAGATATAGACTTCCATATATCAAAATAATCAGGATCGAAAAAAATTTGATTGAGCCATGTCCGTCCGTCCGTCCGTCCGTCCGTCCGTCCGTTAACACGATAACTTGAGTAAATTTTGAGGTATCTTGATGAAATTTGCTATGTAGGTTCCTGAGCACTCATCTCAGATCGCTATTTAAAATGAACGATATCGGACTATAACCACGCCCACTTTTTCGATATCGAAAAATTTCGAAAAACCGAAAAAATGCGATAATTCATTGCCAAAGGTGGTTAAAGCGATGAAACTTGGTAGATGGGTTGACGTTATGACGCAGAATAGAAAATTAGTAAGATTTTGGACAATGGGCGTGGCACCGCCCACTTTTACAAGAAGGTAATTTAAAAGTTTTGCAAGCTGTAATTTGGCAGTCGTTGAAGATATCATGATGAAATTTGGCAGGAACGTTACTACTATTACTATATATGTGCTAAATAAAAATTAGCAAAATTGGATGAAGAACACGCCCACTTTTTAAAAAAAATTTTTTTTAATTCAAATTTTAACAAAAAATTTAATATCTTTACTGTATATAAGTAAATTAAGTCAAAATTCAACTCCAGTAATGATATGATGCAACAAAATACAAAAATAAAGAAAATTTCAAAATGGGCGTGGCTCCGCCCATTTTCATTTAGTTTGTCTAGAATAATTTTAATGCTATAAGTCGAACAAAAATTACCAATCCTTCTCAAATTTGGTAGAAGCATAGATTCTGTGACGGTAACTGTTCTCTGTGAAAATGGGCGAAATCGGTGGAAGCCACGCCCAGTTTTTATACACAGTCCACCGTCTGTCCTTCCGCTCGGCCGTTAACACAATAACTTGAGCAAAAACCGATATATCTTTACTAAACTTAGCCCACATACTTATCTGAACTCACTTTATCTTGGTATAAAAAATGGCCGAAATCCGACCATAACCACGCCCACTTTATCGATATCGAAAATTACGAAAAATGAAAAAAAATGCCATAATTCTATACCAACTACGAAAAAAGGGATGAAACATGGTAACTGTATTGGTTTATTGACGCAAAATATAACTTTGAAAAAACTTTGTAAAATGGGTGTGACACCTACCATATTAAGTAGAAGAAAATGAAAAAGTTCTACAAGGCGAAATCAACAGCCCTTGGAATCTTGGCAGGAATACTGTAGTGGTATTGCATATATAAATAAATTAGCAGTACCCGACAGATGATTTTCTGGATCACCTGGTCCACATTTTGGTCGATATCGCGAGAACGCCTTCACATATACATCTAAGTCAGTCGCTTTAAAACCCTCACTAATACTTTTAATTTGATATCCATATCGTACAAATACATTCTAGAGTCACCCTGGCCCACCCTAATGGCGATATCTCGAAAAGGCGTCCACCTATAGACCTAATGCCCACTCCCTCTTAAAATGCTCAGTAACATCTTTCGTTGATACCCATATCGTACAAACATTCTAGAGTCACCCCTGGCCCACCCTAATGGCGATATCTCGAAAAGGTGTCCACCTATAGACCTAATGTCCACTCCCTCTTAAAATGCTCAGTAACACCTTCGTTTGATACCCATATCGTACAAACATTCTAGAGTCACCCCTGGCCCACCCTAATGGCGATATCTCGAAAAGGCGTCCACCTATAGACCTAATGCCCACTCCCTCTTAAAATGCTCAGTAACACCTTTCGTTTGATACCCATATCGTACAAACATTCTAGAGTCACCCCTGGCCCACCCTAATGGCGATATCTCGAAAAGGCGTCCACCTATAGACCTAATGCCCACTCCCTCTTAAAATGCTCAGTAACACCTTTCGTTTGATACCCATATCGTACAAACATTCTAGAGTCACCCTTGGTCCACCTTTATGGCGATATCTCGAAAAGTCGTCCACCTATAGAACTAAGGATTACTCCCTTTTAAAATACTCATTACCACCTTTCATTTGATACCCATATCGTACAAACACATTCTAGAGTCACCCTGGCCCACCCTAATGGCGATATCTCGAAAAGGCGTCCACCTATAGACCTAATGCCCACTCCCTCTTAAAATGCTCAGTAACACCTTTCGTTTGATACCCATATCGTACAAACATTCTAGAGTCACCCCTGGCCCACCCTAATGGCGATATCTCGAAAAGGCGTCCACCTATAGACCTAATGTCCACTCCCTCTTAAATGCTCAGTACCACCTTTCGTTTGATACCCATATCGTACAAACATTCTAGAGTCACCCTGGCCCACCCTATGGCGATATCTCGAAAAGGCGTCCACCTATAGACCTAAAGCCCACTCCCTCTTAAAATGCTCAGTAACACCTTTCGTTTGATACCCATATCGTACAATCATTCTAGAGTCACCCCTGGCCACCCTAAAGGCGATATCTCGAAAAGGCGTCCACCTATAGACCTAATGCCCACTCCCTCTAAAATGCTCAGTAACACCTTTCGTTTGATACCCATATCGTACAAAACATTCTAGAGTCACCCCTGGCCCACCCTAATGGCGATATCTCGAAAAGGCGTCCACCTATAGACTAATGCCCACTCCCTCTTAAAATGCTCAGTAACACCTTTCGTTTGATACCCATATCGTACAAACATTCTAGAGTCACCCTTGGTCCACCTTTATGGCGATATCTCGAAAAGGCGTCCACCTATAGAACTAAGGATAACTCCTTTTAAAATACTCATTACTACCTTTCATTTGATACCCATATCGTACAAAACACCTTCTAGAGTCACCCCTGGCCCACCCTAATGGCGATATCTCGAAAAGGCGTCCACCTATAGACCTAATGCCCACTCCCTCTTAAAATGCTCAGTAACACCTTTCGTTTGATACCCATATCGTACAAACACTCTAGAGCCACCCCTGGCCCACCCTAATGACGATATCTCGAAACGGCGTCCACCTATAGACCTCATGCACACTCCCTCTTAAAATGCTCAGTAACACCTTTCGTTTGATACCCATATCGTACAAACATTCTAGAGTCACCCTTGGTCCACCTTTATGGCGATATCTCGAAAAGGCGTCCACCTATAGAACTAAGGATAAATCCCTTTTAAAATACTCATTATAACCTTTCATTTGATACCCATATCGTAACACATTCTAGAGTCAGCCCTGGTCCACCTTATGGCGATATCCCTAAATGCGTCCATCATAGAACTATGGCCTACTCTCCTTAAAATATCTCTTTAATACCTTCCATTGATACCAATGTCATACAACCACATTCCAGGGTTACCCTAGGTTCATTTTCCTACATGGTGATTTTCCTTATTTTGTCTCCATAGCTCTCAACTGAGTATGTAATGTTCGGTTACACCCGAACTTAGCCTTCCTTACTGTTAATTTTAGATTCTTTTAATATTTCTGTTAGCTTTCCACAATTTTTAGCAAACTCACTTTTCATTTCACTTTGTTTCTGATCATATTCATTTCAATTATTTTTGTGCCGCTTACATTGACCCACTCGACGCCGCCATCGCGGGTGAGTGAGCGCGGTATCAATTGTAAGAAATCATCGACCTAGCTTAGGCGGTAAATGGTTTTTACGTATGCATAGGAAGAGACATACATATGTATGTAAATCCTTTCCTCACAGGTCCCCCCCCAGATTACAGGCGCCTACATGCTGATGTGTGCGATCAAGTGAGTGAGTAAAAGATCATGCTCTTTTTTTTATGTCCCACGTATATACATATGTAACAAGCTTCTTTGCTATGTACATACCAAGAACCTTATCCTAGGTCAGGGATTCGCGTTGCTTTATATACACTGCAAATTTTGATGCATGGATTCCTTTTTTTTTCATTGTTCGGGAATAGATACAAGGGGTATCTTATCTATGTTAGAAACAAGTATTGGCCGATAACACATCCATTATGGTGTACCGATATTACTGCTTACTTTATATTTTTGGGATCAAGTTTTTTTTGGTTTCAAATTAATATTCTTCTGTTCTATAGAACATTTTTTGAGGTTGAATACTTCAAACACTGAATTAATAATCTAGATTAGTTCTTTTATTAAGGATTTTTTTGCTAATAACTGAGATTTTGAATTTTCTAAATTTATTCTTTTAAATTAAGGATTTGTTTTTTTGTAATAATTTATACCGTGAAACTTCCTGAATTCATACTTTATAATTCTAAGCAGTATTTTTTCTTTATTATTTACATTTAATTTGTCCACTATGAAAGATAGCCAAGTTAGGGTATTTTTAGTCCTTTTAGAATAAATAAAAAAAATGCTTATAACGTGTTGGAATTCAGAGGCTGAACAGTTTTTTAGTGATGAAGGGCTAAATTCAGGAGCTTGGTGGTGGGTGTTGTCATTGGGGTTCAAGAGGTGAAGTGGAAGGTGATGATCCGATAGACCTTTAGACAGGCGGACTTATGTCAGGCATTGGAGGCACTGTAGGAATAGAGGAGTAGCATATGGCTTCGCGTAAGATACGCGAAGAGGGTGGGTAGACTCCCCCTACCTCTGGACGGTCCTTCTCCTCTTCTCTTCCCTCTCATTCTTTCTGATCTGTAAATCTTCTATACAACTAGGCATGAACCTTTTTCTGTGTGTGACTCCTGGTAAGGTTGGTGAGCAAAAACCCCACCCGTTCGACGAGCTAGCAGGGGCTTGCAACCATGCCGCACGCCACCTCCGCCTTGCCACCAAAAGTCAGTTACATAACATATTGCTAAGAGGACGGAGTTATTTTATAACATAGGTCCTGGTTTTTGATTCAGGTTTTTCAGTTTGGTCGTTAAAACAAACTTCTGGTAACACTAAGGACTCATTCAGTCTACGTGCGGTCCTCATGGACCGGCCAGTCAACCTAACCTAACAGAATATTTGGCCTCTCTTCGCTACACTTTGCACTCGAAAATAAAAGAGTTATGATTTTTTTTAACGTTACAAATGTTTCCGTTTATGATAAAAGCTTATGTTCACGACATGTATAAATATTAACTTATGTGACTTTATTTAAACAAGGATTTGAATTAAAAACATAAATAAATATGCAAAAGGAGCGTGCCCGCGATTGCCGCTAATAGTGATTGACTAGTTCGTTGGCAATAGAATCGTTGATGACGATGGTTAGTTCATGGGTGTTGGCGCCTTTCCACTCGCCGCTCACGGCTGCGCATAATATTCGCCGCCGTGTAAATATTAATGGAGGCGGCTTAAACATCCTGCCCGCCGTGCAGGAGGTGCTTGTACGCACCCTATGCCGTTCTTTAAAAGACGAGGATGGTCGTATCTAAAGCGCGACTGGCCGTATTGCACCGTGGCATGCGCCGTTTGCAGTCCTTGTGGGGTGCGCGCGATCGTCCGGTTGGCCGTCCGTTCGGGATCGGGAGGTTGCCGCTGGTTTCTCGCAGGTTGCCCCTTTCGGTCCTACAGGCGCAGGTGTGTGTTTTCCTCTTCTTCGGTCCGCAGCGCGGGGTATGCGGTGGCAGAGCCGGCAACTGTGAGCCGGTCTCTGCCGTGGGAGCCAGATGGGTGTCGTCCCTGAAAATATAAGAACAGACAGAGAAGCGGAGAAATGGTTGGATACAGCGGATGATAAACGAAAGTTTGTTATACAAGGAAACGTATATATTGTAACGAATTTAAGGAAACTCCGCTTTTTACACCATCTTCAAAAGTTCGAAATCGCTGAATGTGTCGAATAAATAACTCCAATATTCAGTAATGCAAAAGTGTTTTTATTAGATTACTTTGGGAGTAGTATAATATACTTCACAATATACTTCAATTCGCAACTGATAGCGTGTTTATAGTCAACTGAATACTGACTACTCAGCTTGTGCTGCTTTTATACTCTCGTTGCTTGATTCGCTTATTTCTACTAAGGTCTAGGAATTTCGTAAACTGCTTGGTTACCAGCCGCCTGCATGTATATTTGTAGTTTGTTGCCTGTATATGTAAGTAACTCTGAAGACTCACCTAACGCTTTGAATCTTAATCCTGCTCAGGACATTAATCTCCGCAGTGGAGCTCATAGACTTGCTTCCCCTATCCGCAAGCTGTGGTTCCATCCACTTCTAAAGCCGCGAGAAACCCCTTAGATTCTCAAACTGTAACTTCTGAAACTGCAACTTCTCAATCTGTGATTTCTTATTCAGAAGCACGGCTAAGAAGCTGGTTGTAGTCCCGCTCAAAAAATCGATTTTGTATCTCGCTTTGACAAAGACAGTTCCGTTGAGGATATCAAGTCTTATGTCACTTCAAAAATTAAGGCTGACGGCATGACTTTAAGAAAATTTAAATTTAATTACGAAAGAAACATTTCTTCATTTAGAATAGATGTTTACTCAAAAGATTTTGATAAACTTTTGGACAGCGCATTTTGGCCGCCAGGGGCTTTTGTTCGCGAATTTGTGCATAAGACTATTGAGATTACTCAAAATGTAACAAAAATTCCTCCTCAAAATTCCGATTCAAAAAACTTAATTTAACATCTTGCTTAAGCATTTACTATCAAAACGTTAGAGGCTTAAATACTAATTTACCTGCCTTATATTGAAACCATTCACTGTAACTATAATATTATTGCTTTTAATACCGAACAGGGCTTAACCCAATGTTTTAAATCCGAATTTTTTGCGGTGAGTATCAGACCTATAGAAATGATTCGCTAAAATAGGACCGGAGTGGTGTCTGTGCTAGCTGTACATTCTTCAATTCATCTGAAGATGCCAATTTAGCCGAAGTATTATTCCATCGAGTTAATGCATCCGAATCTTTCTAGCCGGGGTCATATTTACTTAGCCGTTTGCATTATTCCACCGTCTTCTGATCTATCAGTGTATATGCAACATATTTCACTGTTCCAATCAGTCAACTCGATGATCAAGCCCACGACTCATGATATTGTTTTAGGCGACTTTAACCTGCCACATATATCTTGGAATACCGTGATCACAATATTGTCCCCGTATCATCCAAGATGCATAACAATGACTTTTTGGATGAATTACTGATCTTGCCTAATCAGGTCAACTTCTTGTCCGAATAAGTACGGAAAATTCTCAGACTTAGCATTTGTTGACGACCTACCTAAGTTTTCTATAATCGTGTGAACCTCTTGTTTTGCCATAAAGAAGACGTTTTACCATCCTTCTCTCTTGAGATAACTACGAAGTCATAAGCACGAGTCGGCTGCACTAACACAACACGTGTCTCTACCAGATGCTTTGATTTTTCTCCAAACTATTTCAACGATTAAATAAAGCGCTTTCTAAGATAACGTGGCCATCGATATAACAGGATGTAGAGCGAAAACGTTTTACATTTTATATAAAACCATTTATACTTTATTTGAAAAACATGTGCCCAACGCACAGGCTCGTACATTGAACCAGTACAAGCTTGGTTTACTACTAAAGATTTAAAGCTTTAAAAATAAGAATCACGTTTATCAAATTATATAAGAGAATCGGTTTACATTCTCATTATGCACAGTATGCTATTTTCCGTCATAAGTATTTTGAACTTAATAAAAAGTGTTAATAAAGCTTACATATTGTCACGGATATTAGCATCACTAGTTATACATCACTAAGGCGATTCTAAGGCATGCTAAGCGATATTTACGTCAATAATCAAATCATGTATACACATATATAAGGCAGCCGAGGAGATGTCACACACAGATGCATTTACTTATACGCCTATGTGTGCGCGAGAGACTGTAAACTACAAAATTCACATCAATAATTCAATCATTATGTATCTACATAAACGAATAAATAATTGCGTCTACACATATGTACCATGTACGAATATAAACAGCGGAGAGGCAATGAGAAAAACTATAAAAATTGTGCAATTGTAGTTACAGCTGAGAAGTTTGAGAGCTGCTGGACTAGTAGATTCTCGAAGCGACTAGAAGATGCGAATGCTAAATCAAAGAGTATAAATGGCGACAGATGTAGAGGCGCTGTAATTCAGTTTGATTTCAGTTGTCAAGCAGTTACGACTAAGACGATATCTAGCGAGCACTAGCAGTATTATTTTGAAAGTCAGTTTCATTTAAGCTATCAGTGTGGTTATTAAGCTAATCGTTGCACAGTTTGAGTGTATTGTGAAGTATTGTTAATAAAGGCCATTTTTCCATTATTGAATATTGGAGTTATTTATTCAACAGTTTAGCGATACGAACCTAGCAAAAGGGCATAATAAGAGGATTTGCAGCAAATTCGTTACAATTGGTGTCAGAAGAGGAATTGTTGAATAAATTCCAGAGGACAACAAGGACATGGCAAAGTTCAGTGAATTGAAGATCCAGCAACTAAAGAAGGAGTTAGAGAGCCGTGGATTGAATACAAGCGGCGTTAAACTCGAACTTCAGGCACGGCTACGAGAGGCAATGGATGCAGAAGGAATTGATGTGGACGAGTATGTTTTTTATCCTGATGAGGACGAGACAACAACAAAATTGAGAGAAAAATGAAACACCGCAGACAATGGCGAAACAGACCTGAACATGATATTGGCTGCAATATCGGCACAAATGTCCGAATGTCATCACAAATATCTACCAACATGTCATCACAATTGGAAGAACAGAAGACACATATTACAGAAATGTCGTCAGAAATAACATCAAAGATTGAGCACAAGAAACGCGTATTCAGAAATGTCGGCACAAATTTCAGCACAGATATCATCTCAGATCTCAACACAACTAGACGAGCAGGAAGTCCGTATATCATCTAAACTGGAAGCGCATATGGAAGAAAAAACTAACCCAGTTTCATGAAGGCTTCAGTGGTTGACAGGATAAAATCGAGGCCGGGTGGATGCTTTGAGAGGACGTATCGAGCAGTTTACAACTAAATCATCCAGCAGTTTCAGCGAGTAATCCAAAGGTAAAAACACCATCCTTTGACGGTTCTGTTCCTTTCCAGGTGTTCAAGCTACAGTTTGAGAAGACCGCACAGTGAACAACTGGAATGCGGAAGATATAGTTGCTGCACTGTTCGTGGCATTGAAGGGGCCAGCAGACGGAAATCCTACAGACGATTCCCGAAGGAGAGCGGAACAATTATGAAGCATTGATGGCTGCTGTAGAACGACGTTATGGAAGCGAGCATAGAAAACAGATATTCCAAATTGAGTTGCAAAACCGCTACCAAAAAGCAAACGAGACATTGCAGGAGTTTGCTTCAGATATGAATACACTGAAAGGGTAAAAATCTAGAGTTTCATAAATGGCATACGGGACGTGGAAACGAAGCGAGCTACATACGCAAACCCAAAGCTGACATTTGCTGAAACGGTATCACATGCATTGACTCAGGAAACGGCCTCACTATTAGTAAACCAGCATACAAAGCTCATCGTGTGGAAGTGGCAAGGCCAGATTGGGTAGACACAATTTTGGAAGCACTGAAGGGATCACAACAGAAAAATGCCGGAGTTATGAATGTTTCAAGTGCGGCAACCCAGGTCATATTGCACGACATTGCAGCAGCGCGTCCCAATAGCTCCAACAATGTGGGTGGTCGTAAATGCAGAGCAGAAGTGATGAGCAAATCTCCAAGACCACTCAATCGTTAAACTAAATCGAGTCAGCCGCAAGGGGCGACAGCTGGCTCCGCAATTGAATGCCCCATAATCTCTATCTCGCAGATTGGAAGAAGATCGAGCAATCTTACTGTTGGAGGACATGTGGACGGAAAGGAACGTTTACTGACTGTAGATACGGGTGCATCTCATTCCATCATTCGAGCGGATTAGTCAACAAAAAGATAAGACCATTGCTTGGAGCAAGATTACGTACAGCCACGGGAGAGAACACCCAGGTAATTGGAGAAGATAGAATTGAAGTCGCAATTGGGAACGTCACGGTAGTACACAATTTTATAGTGGCAGAAATTGTTGATGAAATCATAATTGGAGTGGACTTCTTAATCGACCAGGGCATCAAGATCGACATGCAAAGCAAGACGATGCGATATAAAAACATGGATGTACCACCTAATTTCGGCTACGAGAGAGATACAGCAGTAAACGAGTGCTGGTGGAAGAGAGTCAGCAAATACCACCAAAATCCGAAGCAGTCATCTGGGCAAAGGTTGATGGAGATTGTGGGACAAACAATTGTGGGTTGCCGAAGCAGCAAACAAATCAGCACTAAACATACTTGTAGGAAAAACCCTGGCTATGACAAAACAAGATGGACTATTCCGGTAAGAGTACTCAATGAGTTCAAGGTCACCACTCAAACTGACTAAAGGAGCTATTTTGGGAAGATGCCAAGAGGCTGAAGTAGTTTGTTAACTGTGAACAGCTCCAGGAACAACGTTTCTCAGCTCAGTAATACTGATCTTTCAAATGACATCACGGCATGGGCGCAGGGGCTAGAGGAAGCATATCAGAGTAAGGCAAAACAACTGCTCCTAAAGTACGCGAAACATATTTGACCAGGATGATTCTAACCAGGCCGCACCAACGTTGTGAAACATCAAATTGACACTGGAGATGCGAGGCCGATCCGTCAAGCTTCCACGTAGTGTTCCACTGGCGAAGCGGGAAGTTGTGAGTCAAATCATTCAAGAAATGAGCGACAGCGGCGTCATCGAACCATCAGCTAGTCCATGGAGCTCACCGGTAGTACTTGTAAAAAAGAAGGATGGAAAAAATGAGGTTTTGCGTTGACTACCGGAAGTTGAATGACGTAACGAAAAAGGATAGCTACCCATTGCCAAGAATTGACGACACTCTGGACTCGCTATCTGGTACGAAATGGTTTTCCACGCTGGACTTGAAAAGCGGCTACTGGCAAGTGGAGGTGAAGGAGGAAGATAAGAGAAAACAGCCTTCATTGTCGGTGATGGTCTTTGGCAATTTACAGTGATGCCTTTTGGACTTTGTAATGCACCAGCTACTTTTGAGAGACTCATGGACCAGGTACTGAAAGGACTACATTGGAAAACATGCTTGGTGTACCTGGACGACATCATCGTATTGGGCAAGAATTTTGATGAACATCTTAGGAACTTGGAGGAAGTTTTTCCAAAGAATAGCTGGCGCTGGTCTGAAGTTAAGTCCCAAAAAGTGTGCGCGGTTTAAAAAGGAAGTAATTATTTGGGTCACAAGGTAACGACAGAGGGCATCTGCACTGCGACGAAAAGATAGAGGCAGTAAAGGATTGGCCAAGACCACAGAACCTACATGAATTAAGAAGTTTCCTTGGGCTGTGCACATATTACCGCCGATTTGTACCAAATTTTTCCAGCGTAGCCCATAGCCTCCATGAGCTTACACATAAAGCTTTTGAATGGAAGAAGG
>JARSSU010026954.1:0-21415 GCA_029619165.1 Eurosta solidaginis
CAGTACGAAGTGCTTTGAGATATGCTCCCCACTGCTTCCTGATATTCCTTCAGGATTGCTTGTGGTCTCTGATCATTCCTCCAGAGAGCAGGTGTGAGAGTGTCGAGTTGCGAAACATCATTGGCAGTCTGTTGTGATTGAAGCTTTTCGACGTCTACCCCTTTCCTTGATTATTTTTGTTCCTTGGTTTTAGATAGCCGCGTTGAGGCGGGTGCGTATTTTGGCTGCAACGAGATAAGGGTCCGAAGTCGATGTTAGGTCCTCTGATCGTGCGCCCATACTAAAACACAGGAGGCATGCGTCCGTCTATCATAACGTGATCGAATCTGATTGCGATATTTTCGATCAGGGACGCCATGTGCTTGATGTCTCTTTTTATGCATGATACCTCGTGCTGGATATGACCATGTTTCGAGCACCGGCAAAGTCAATCAGCCCTCATAGCCCGTTAGAGAAGTTTTTATTGTGTTATGCCTGAACTTTCCACTGTAGGCCAAAAACACCTTCTTTGCTTTGCCCACCCTTGCGTTAAAGTCGCCAAGCACGACTTTTATATCATGACGGGGGCAGCCGCTCGTACGTTCGTTCTAATTGTTCATAAAAAGTGTCTTCACTCATCGCTCTTTCCTCCTCTGTCCGGCGCATGGGCGCAGAAGAATGATAGTTTAAAATGTTTTGCTTTTATTTCGGATCGCACCGAGACGCTCGTCCAAAGGCGTGAACGCCAGCCTAAAGTCTCTCCCCACCACGAATCCGACGCCGAAACTGTGGCTTATTCGTATGGCCCGCTCCAATAGATGTCACAATTTTTGACTTCTTTCTTCCTTGCTTCGTCTCAAGTCCATCGCACTTTCTTGGATGGCGGTGATAGTCCGACGAGGACATCACCAGCCCGGTGCATCCGCACCAGTCCATTCAGGGAGGCGGACGTTCCAGGTGCATGCCCTCAATTTCATTGTCCTTCAAACGTTTGACCATGGTTCGTCATCAATAAAGAGTGTAATTTACAGAGGCTTGTTGTTAATTTCATTGGAGTATGGTTTACGTGGCGGGTTCCCAAGCCCAGGAAGGGCGTGACGAGAGCCGCAGGCGTGAAAGGCTCCAGCGTGGGGTGAAGGAAAATCTGTACAGTTTGTCGCGGGCGTTTGAGTAAGAGCGAGACCGCGGTTGGCACACAAGGGAGCGTAACGATAGCCCAGACTGTGGGCAGAAGGCCATGCGAGGTGGGCGGCAAAAGATGATGGGTAGAAAAGGATGGGTGCACGACTCTGTGCGCGATGAACGAGATGCGGTAAGAGAAAGCCCCTGCTAAGCCCTTAAACCGATTTATGACAGAGTTGGGGCCTAATTGGTGCAAGGCATAGTAGGTGGTGTGCGGCCAGCCTTTAGTGCGCGAGTCCGGTCGAAATAGGGTCAGTTATGGACTCATGACAAACTAGGCGCTGAACAATATCGTGTGGATGATTGTGTGTAGGCGCGACTAACCGTGCAGTCTAGATGTGAGTGTATTATCGTGTGCCCGACAAAGACGAACCGGCAGGACAGTGACGCTGCTGAAAACGCGCGTCTGCAAAAGCTGATGCGCTCTGTTCCCATTCTCCTAAGGTTAATGGCGTGTTCCAGAAAGTCTTTTCCCAACCTTTTCGTGGCTTCTCACAACGCAGAACTTGCCAAACCGCTCTGTCGATCAGCAAAACGCGTCGAGGAATTGTCCTGATTCCTCTAGAGCGTTCGCTCATTATATATCGAAGGGATTACTCAGGGCGCAAAGCCCAAGAACTGGCCGATCGAGCAAACAGTGTAACCTTTTCCCGATTGAAACGCAAAAAGAAGTTTATGTCAAAGCAATCCTCGCTTCAACCAATTTTTCTGATTCCAAGCACGTAGTACTAGAGCATGATGTGGAGCAATCAAAGGAAATAAAAGAACGCAAATTTTTAGCATGTTAGTGCGCGGAACAATACATTTTCAGAATTTATCCAACATTAGCTCCAACCGAGGTCCGAATTTCTCTCCAAAATCATATAGGTCAAAACTGATGTAACAGTTTGATTAGACAAACTAGCCATCCTTTAGTAACAGTAATCTATGACACAAGCTTCAATGGCGGCAATCAGACGGCAAACAATTTCCAGTGTTCCCGGAGGCGGAAATTCGGCACAGTCTAATAATAATAATAATTAGCACCCAACTAGTCTACTAGCCATTAATAGGTTGGTAACGACTTTCCCATAATAGAGGTAGAAATGCAGTGTCCGGACTTTAAACAGGGAAGGCCCCTCTGAGCGAACACTGTGTGAGGACGAGACAAACTTACTATAACGTGCATTCAGCCTCACAGTTCTCCTTCTAAAAACTTTATTGTCATTAACTTAAATTATTCCGGTTATTTTTTTTTATACAAACTAAATAACAACATTTTTTTAACTATTTCTAGTCGATATACACAGCCCGACATTTCTCTAAGGAAAACTTTCTTTTCCCACATAAAATGCTGTCAAATTAATAACACTGATACAATGAATATTACTGGAGTAACGACAGACATACAGTTTCTACATTAGTAAAAAATAGAACTCTTTTTTGTTATTTAAACTATACTTACATTTTCGTAATTTTTCTATCAACTGATACTTTCACTGCAGACAATTGTATTTCAACTTCTCATCAGATGGGAATACTTGGATAAGGATTTTCCTACAACTCCAAATAAATGTCCGATATGCTGCAGGATAGGCACAACAAATATTTGCATTTCCTTCTGTAGGCTAAAAACAAGAAAACTCGAATCGCAACTTTCCCATACCATGGACAGGAACATATATACATGTGTATTAGTGCATTACACGATCTCGCATCTGTAGCAGATATGTTTGAATGTTCGCCTATGTGGAACCAAACACCTCAAAAATCTGACACACTTTTTCGGTGATCCGGATTCTCAAGAGATTTCTGACGGTGTTTTCACAGCGAAGTAATTATATACTGATACTAATAATTATTTTCCGATAGTAAGAATAAATAATGTAAAAGTAATAAACAACTCACACAAGTAGCGTAAAATACGTAAGACTGACTGCAACAATTCAAGCCGAAAAAACTTTTCTAATTACTACACGTTTATCTAAATCAATAAGTCGTAACACAAGATAGTCGTATTAAAGAACTAAAATCATTTTAGAAAAACACCAACTACCCTAATTTGTCTGAAAATAAGCCTTCAATTAGACTTAGTGCTTACATATTCCGATCATTTTTGCGCTACATAGACAATGATAAATCGCACAATACCACTTATTAACATGACAAAAACTAAGTGTGTGGTGACGATACGACCCCACTTAATACAGTGAATACAAAATTCACCCCTACACACGTACTCTACAGCTGCGAAGACAATAATTATTGGCCACACGCACAAGTTATGCTCCACGTCCGCTCCTGTATCCCCCCCACCCCCTCGCACCCGAAACCCATCCACTGTGTATGACCCAATTAATGATAGAGCACAATTCCCTTCTATCCCGCACTCGATCACAACACAAAAGTACGCACGCACCCAATCTTAACTCCGAAAATAGCTCATGTCTGCGCCACTTCATCCAACAGTGTGCCCTTGATCGTGGTCTGGTCATCGCGTGTGTAAAATAGACCTACTAATAACACCTTCTAAATACATCGTATAGAATGTGCCGTGAACTCTTGGGGCTGTAAATAACTGCAATGTTAGTTGACCGAGCATAATTCTCCAATTTGTTGCACTGTGTGTCGACAACGCATCTCTTGATAACCTTTGGCCGTGCGAATTCTTTCTACTTTAGATCTTGTTATGTACGGGCGGGTTTTTCATATCCGATAGAATTCCTAATTCAACAAAGATTCAGAGATAACATCTTTAGTACTGATCGCGGAGATATTCAATGTGTATATAGCTTACCCACTTTGGTATGAGAGAAAAAAAAACAACGTGTAGCTCCAAATCTATTGTTCCCAAGAACATGTATGTCACAATTGCATTTTTCTGGGTCATTCTCCACCCAACCAATCTTTATGTAGTGAGGATGTAATACAATAGTAATTGGATGTAGAACAGCTGTCTCGCGATCGTCACTTGCATATAAAAGATAAGTTATTCGCAGAACTCTGTAGATGCTTCAACTTGAGTACACTCACCCACTCACAATACTCTTATTATGGACTTCCTTCGATCCTGAAGTGGCAACTGATTTCTTAGGGCTTATATATGCTCATCAAGACTTGGTTGCTCACACTTATGATCGATTCAGAAAACCAATTGAAGCACATTTTAGATAGGCATCCTACAAGCCTCCACCTGATAAAGATACTGTCCGAAGAATTCGTGGCATTTTGACAAATTATTATAGGCCGATCTATTCCAACTTTTTCGCTGTTCTTGTACGCAGAGCTCCATTGAATCGTTTGCTAGAGAATAAAAGTTGAATCTTAATTCGGGAAACATACGGCATGTGACTTTAGCTTTCATGATAACAAATCTAAGACGGTGAATAAGTCCCTCTTTACACACATACAACTATTACTATCCCCCGCTTTCACAATCACTTCCCACACAAAGACAACTTTTTACAAATATACGGTAGATGCTATTAAAAGAATTATGAGTTGTGTGTCGATACTGAGAATCAGTGTATCCTTTTGTGCTTGCCTCCAAGCCTTTTAGGAGCAATCGGAAACAAAATAAAGATATGAATAAGAACCACCACTCCGTAAATAAACTGTACGATGTCGTAGTTATTTCACTAAGACTACACCTAGTACCTTGTGCACTAGAAATGTGCGATAGTACATGATGGGAACAATGGTTCGCGTTTAACACCCCTTCATTTGTGCGACTGAATTAACACTAAACCCTCAGCATATAAAAGTCGAATAGGAATCATCTCTACAGCTTACCCATCGCACGTCATACATACCCTAGGTTACAATTTGAAAGACAAATCACGCGGGTGTTTAATGAATATTTTTACGTAACTCTTTGTTCTAAATGGCATACTTCCCCGAATGCTGGCTACGGTGCTTATTCTGAAACTATTTTTCAAGACATTTTTATGCATAATAAGCTAGTACGAGTTGCTTTTTGATATGGATTTACTTCCATAACGACATTAGCGTAGGCGGTAAGAAATCTAGTCATACCCTCACTAATGTAATTTGCTGAACACGGAATAAAGTCTATCCAATTTAGCACAGGTTGACTAATTCCCTGCAACACGAATAAACTATAGACTACAAATCATAAAATTGTAAACAATAATGGATCTACATATTATAAAACGATAAAGTATCAGTAGTACAAACAAGAACCTAGAAAGATACCATATAAAGTCAACATAAATTTGATGGAGTTATGACAACGGTTTTAGATCGAAATATAATAGAAAGGAAAAAACCGTTCACAAAAACGCGAATCTAATAAGCTAAAGCTCTCAAAATAAAATCTCTTGGTTTCATATAAAGTTTGCTAAAGCCTGCAACTAATTGTAAATTCTTCATTGACTCTAGTATATTGAAAGAATGTAAATCTCAAATGTAAAAGTTTATATTGAATATCACGATAAATCACACAAATCTTTCAACAGATGGCAATGAGCAAATAAAACCAAATATTAGATGATGCAACGCATTATTTGTCAATAGTATATATAGCACTTACTTCTTTAATGCACATTAGAAACTTAAAAACACTTTACACATAATAATTGACTTCATCTGTAACATATATAAACAAGAAGTTTCATAAGGTACCAGCAAAGCAAATAAAATTTTGTGTCTGACATTTGGGGGGGGGTGAACGATATTCGATAAAAACACAAGGTGGAGGATCGCCCCTAAATCATACATTCATTCAATCAAACAATTTATGTCACTACACAGGTAACAAGAAGAACATGAACAAATCTGATCAAAAAAACAAAAAAAGTGTCATATTCTTCTTTTTTTTCTAAGGAAGGGTGGTATAACCAGCACTGTGCGTTTTCTAGCCAGTATTGCCTTCGTTTGCACGCATTGACACAAGCACATCTACTTGCGTGAAACTGGCACTCAGCTTGTCAGCTGTTGCTGACCTGCCTGCCAATGCAAGGTACCTGCGTTTAAATGCATCTCACGTGACAAGATAGTATATGACGCTACGGCTATGTACGTTACGACGTGGACTGCGTGTGTGTGCGAGTTTATATCCATTCGAACTAATTGAAATTGTCACGTGTCATGCTTATCCCGGTAAACACAATACCTACTATAAACAACTGTTTAAGACATTTTGAAATCCGATTAAAGGCCATCTTACTGGAAGATCTTGTAAACTCCTTAAGAGCGTGCTCTGTGACGGATGCCGTTATACTGTGTTATACGTGTATTAGCGGTTCACTATTCTCCTCGATACTCAGCTCAACAGCTTAACTTCACACGTTTGTGCCAATCAGTAATATAGGTGGGATATACTGTTTACGAGACTACACGAATCCATCGAAATACATTAATTGGACTCGCCACTGCTTGGAATTAATAATCTTATCCATACGATTATAGTAAACTTCTGCTAGAAAAACACTCAGCAAAGACTGTTCTCACTTTTAAAACATCGAATTCAAAAAAGCATTGCATCTGATGAAATACCCAAAAATCACATAAGTTGCTACCTCAAATATAAAACGAAAAGCTAGCACTGAAAGTAGAAAAAATGCATTTACTAAATAAGTTTCATATAGCATTTCAATATCATTAAATTTTGAATCACTAAAATTTTTCTACAAAACCGTACGTTGATAAGCCATATTGTTAGAACATGAATAGCTGTTTGTGTTCACTTAATTTTTTTTGCTATGTACGTGTGGGTGCATTACCTATGACGTTAAAAAAATTAATTTGATTTTTCAACATCGGTTTTGATTTCTTTCGTCATTAATACCTGCAGCGTTCCAAATTCTCTCCAAAAACAAGTTGGGGGTGGATTTAAAACCATATATACTCATCCATTCTAATCAAGTAGGTACCTGTTTACTTTATTTATATAAGATTCCGATTCTTCATGTCTTTTCCGCAACCATTTACTAGTGACTTAAAAAATTATTGCTTCCATTGAGCTTTATGAACATTCAAAAAACACAAATACTAAAACTTTGAATAGAGCTCGGCCTCTATAAGGTTGTAATAATTTAGGATAAAAAATACTTTTGTTAGATGGGACAGGGATCGAGGTAGTTAGATACGTCCATTTACATCATGCGGAATCTTGCGACAGCTAGCTTAGTAACTTCGCGTAGAGCTATATTCTTGACCCCTTTAAAAACGTCAGGGCCCCCCTAAGGGAAACAAAATTTGGCTGGTAGTCCAGGGAAAATGAAAATCTCCAAAATCGTCCAAACTTGAAATTTTTGCTTTAAATTTTAATGAAACTTCCTGATAACCCAGCAGTTTTTAAACTGAAAGCCTGTAAACAGAACATGTGGAATCATGCGACAACTATTTGGTTAACTTCACCATAACTGCTCCTGAAACTAAAAAATACTTCACATGGCAAAGCAACATAACGAAAAAATTTCGCTTGGGTGATCAAGGATCGTGAATTTTCAAAAATACCTTAAGAATTTTGAAATTTTGCTTTTAAGTTTTAAGGAACTTCCCGATAACCTGGAAACATGCAACTATGAACGAAGCTTCACCACACTCTATTAGGTTATAGTATTTAGGATGAACAAGTTTTCCAAGATGCGACACTGATCGAGATATTTAGAAAGTCCATTTACATCAGATGGAATCTTGCGACAGCTGTTTGAGTAACTTCCCGTAGAGATTCTTGAATCAAAGAGCCAAATGGTGCTGCTAGTCGTACAAAGGAACATCCACGCAGTATTCACTCCTCGATAAGAGAAGTCCCGGTGATAACAATCGTAACATGCAAAAAGCGGAGAGGTTGAAGAGGACATTTGAAGCTTTAAACCAAAAGGCAGGAGGAGACGTAGACCTCACGATGAATGTGTTGAAGCGGACAAACAGCGTAATGCTGCCGCAAGTCTTACAGCTAAACCTCCCACACAGTAAGGTAGGCCAACGAACTGGAGCAAATTCCAGAAACTTTAAAAGCAAAAATTTGAACTGAGAATCCAATAACTTCCTGTCGAAGACGCTTATGTGTACGTACAACAGAGCTTGTCCCCTAAGAAAATCCAGAGGAGAAGCAAAGCCGCCATTTTGGAGCAGAGAGCTGTATCATCATAGAAGACAGGTAAAGAAATGTTTACGGGGCAAAGGTTACAGTTACGAGTACAGGGATCTGATGAGGATCTACAAGCGAGAAATTCACAGGGCGAGGAGAGCCTCATGGACAAAGTTTTGTGCGGCATTTAGTGCTACAGCGAAGCAGCGCGGTTGAGGAAAGTCCTAGTTATAAATATCCCTGTCTCATCTAGAAAACTTTTTTTAGGCTAAGTATTACAACGTAAAGGTCCCGAGTTATGTTCAGAGGTTCAGGTTTCTGGGTTATCGGGAAGGTCTTAATCCACGAGAGCGAAATTTCTAAGGTCCGACCATTTTTTAACTTTCACGGTCTCTGGACCGTTTTAGCACACATCTTTTTAATTTATAAAACAATTTGGGAAAAATTTAAGCAACTTGACATCAAGACGGCCCAGGCGACATCTCTTTCGATTATAAAAATAAATAAAGGTAAGTTGCAAATAACCTCAGAAGAGATTTTTAGGCCGATCTGGTCTTCCAATTTTGCGTCGTGCTCCATTTAATTTTTCCTAAAATTGGCGGGTCCCGTCCCAACTCTGAACGACATCTGTAAGGCAGATGAGTTTTCCCCGAGACGCTTTTCATAATACACTTGGAGTGCTTTTGTGACGGACTTTTCCTTACGTCGAGGTATGCCCAGTCCGTCCAGGATCCCTGTGGGAATAGAGAAGAAACCCTGTCGTCTCCTTTTAAAGAGAAAATCCTGTTTGTTGTTTAAACGTTATAAAGAGTTTTATATTATTCAAATCAACTGCAAAACTACCCCTAAAGTTACGGCGACGGAGGTGGGAAACCACAGTCGGTTCTACGCCGATGGGGTTGGAAAACCCCCACCGGGACTACGCTTAAACTAAAATTTCAACCTATTCGTAAAGAAAGCGGAGGTGGAGAACCACTTCTTTCTCCCAGTAGGTGGAGTTGGTAAAACTTAAAGATATCCTGCTCTTCCTGAAGGTTGCGGAGGTGGAAAAACCACCACAATCCCTCAAACGATGGGGTTGGAAAACCCCCAAAGTTACTGAAATAAATAACTCGTGAGATGGAAAATCCCAGGAGTCTTATTCACCGCTAAACAAGGCGTTAGCAGGCTACTATACCTAGCTGGCTACTACTCCAATACGCAAAATTTTTCGCCCTTTTATACTTGTCCACGAGTAGGTGGACAGTTATCCCGCAACAATAATCTTACTTATTACATATATTTACATAAGGTATCCTTCGTTTAACGGTATTATTCTACCCATATATTCAATTTTTTACTTGCATATATGTATTTATTTCTAAATTACATATGTAGTAATTTCCCCTGGACTACTTCCTAGCATGCGAGTTCATTGGTACGCATCTCCAGTTAGCATAGTTAACTTTCAATTTCCCTCTGTTGCCTACTTATTGTGCCTTGTTTGTTGTCAACGAGTTGGTCCCTTCGTAAGTAACTTGCAAGTTTAATGCTTATGGCTACCTAGTACCCATGCTGTGTTGTTGGTATCCCGAGGTGACGTCTTTCTAGAACATTGCGGTTTTTTTGTTTCCTGGTTTTGCGATGTCCGCCTTGACGGCTCGCTTCAATGCCTGTTGTGCTTGGTTGCAATTTCTTTGGATACGTATGTTTGTACGTTTTTGGTGCTCTTGCAGTGGGAGCTTATGTGTGTTGCTTATTGCGTTGCTGTATTCCCATCGTTGTTTAGAATTCCAGCAGTTCGTTGATCTTTATGGCAAATATAATATCCAACCAGAATATTTGCCGTATGCGGGCAGAGAAAATTATGTTTTTGCGAAATAATAAATATTTATATTAGGGGCTGTTTCAAAAAATGAGATTTTGTGTGTGTAAATTCAATTTATATAATTCAGTTTCATATGTTTTACATGCTATATGTACTGATATAAATTAATTGTCATGTACATTAGGGTGTTTCGAAAAATGATATAATTTTTAATTCAAATATGATTTATAAATGCTCAAATAAGGTGTGACAAATATTTATAGGTTCAAATGTGTGTGCTCCAAAGCCGGTTGATTTGGGTCCTCACACTCTCCCCTCACCTGCCGCAGGCAGGGTTACTGTTTACCAGGCCTGTCCTGCTGATCCTCACCCTATAAGGGTGACCATCTACATTCCGATGGAACGTCCTATTTCGCCACTTCGTCTTTACCACCTGTACGTGCTCCCTGATGTCTGTTACGGGTTCTTCGGGGAGGGGTTCGATCCCGGTTCGGTTGGCCAAAGCTGGTGGATTTGGGTCCTCACGCTCTCTCCTCATCTGCCGCAATGTGACTTACTGTCACCATTGTAAAATTTCTCGTAGCGGTCAACGCTTGCGTTCTTTATGGGGTAATCTCTCACGATCTGGGCCTTGTGCTAAAATGAAATGTTATGCAGAATTCGGTCATCAGGTTATACTATTGGGTGGCTATGTGGTTGGCGTAGTTCATCGCCGTCTGGATCCCGTTGCCCAGGGTTCGGGCTTGCGTTTGTGCTGTGTGCCACCCACTCCGGTCTCCATCTACCACCTATTGATTGTTGATTATGTCTGCGCGTTCGATTCTGAAACCATTTGCACCTGATTGTGCTATGAACCACATATCGCTACGTGCTGTAATCCGCCTGATCTTCATCCGTGACCTGGACTGCTTGCGATGTTGACGCGCGTGGCGTTGCTCTTACTACGGCCAGTTGCTCTGTGTGTTCCTCGGTGGATATTTTGGTGAAATGTTGGTTCGGGGTTCTACTACACGATGCCGATGATGGTACGTGTTGTGTTGTTGCTATCGTTGTCGGACGTCTCGTTTGTTCCCCGATGGGAATTTCGGTGAAGCCCCCATTCGGGGCTTGGCAGGACGCTTTTGACTTACCACGCTCGCGGGGTGAACGTATTCTTCTTTCTGCTTCCGGACTTGCTTCTTCTTCGACTGTCGCCTGATGGTATGCTTTTAGCTCGCTTATATGTGCCGTCCTTCTTTTGCCGTTATCCACCTTGACTAGCTCGACGATTACGGGCATACGAAGTTCGTTACACGATGAGGCACACTGTATCTTGGTGCTAACTTTGCTGCGAAGTTGTCCACTGCCTTGGACAGCTGATGCTCTTTTACTAGTACCAAGTCGCTCACCGCCGGTTGCCACTGTCTCCTACGTAAATTATAATGCCTTGCATGTTCCGCTGATGCTTGCTGTTGTCTACGACGTGCCATCTGATATACCTCTTTCATTTTCGCCATCTTTTCACTGAGAGACACCTTCTCCTCGCCTGTATCAAATGTTTGCTCATCGTAGAGGGCGTTGGGCATCCTCGGTTCCCTACCCTGTACCACAAATGCTGGAGTGTAGCCTGTTGACTCGCATACGCTCGTGTTAAGTGCTAGTGTCATCTCTGGCAACAACTCATCCTATGTCTTATGATCCTTCCCAGTGAATTGCGCTATCATCCTTTTGATGTTACGATTCGCTCTCTCCATCGGGTTCTCTTGCGGTGTGTAGGGTGCCGTTAGCAGGTGATTTATGTCAGCCTCTTGTAAAAATTTCTTAAAATGCCTGCTCGTGAACTGTGCTCCATTGTCTGTTATTAGAACTTTTTGTGCTCCAAATCGTGCCAAAATCCTCTCTCTCATTCCCCTGATCAGATTTTCCGTCGTTGCCTTCCGTATTGCTATGACCTCTACCCATTTCGAGAATCGATCCACGGAAACTAATGCCATTGTATTACCATGCTTCGAACGAGGAAGTAGTCCAACGAAATCTGCACAAACGGTAGCAAAAGTTTCATCTGAAATCTGCGTGAGCATCTTACCTGCAGCTTGTTGCTGGCTGGGTTTTGTAGACTTGGCATGCGTGGCACTGTTGCACGTACTTCCGTACGTCCCTGAACATCCCGGCCAGTAATACCACATCATAGCACGCGCGATGGATTTCCGTATTCCCCATATGTCCTGCGCTTGGTGTGTCGTGAATCTCGTTAAGCACTCTTCGCCTCTCCAATGACGACACGCATAACTTCCATGGTACCGCATGTTGTTGTTGTTGTAGTAGCAGTGCTTCGCCCCATCCAATAGGTGCGGCCGATCACAATTGTCAATGTCCTCTAACGGGAGTCCAAGGAAACTTGCTGTTTCAACAAGGGGGACACATAGCAAGCGGTGCATACATTTTGTATGTCGGGGTTGATTCTGGATAGGTAAGAGTTTAACCTGTTACAGTATCCAGATCGAAGTTGAGCTAGAGTGACTCGTGTTTCCCTGGGTAGAGTGCGTTTCCTCCTCCGCAAGTTTTGGGTATTGTTCTTTGAGTACTCGATTCACCGGGCAATTCCCGGCATTAAGGTTAGACGCATGTTTGTGGAGTTCACTGAAGACCTGCTTGTGTTTTTTGGCTTCATACGGTTGAGTTTTCAGGTGCCGTATTTCCTCATAATGCTTACGGAGATGACTCGTTAAGCCCCTAGGCGGTGTTGGCTCATTAATCAGATACCTGTTGAGATGCACAGGTTTCTGGGTATTCAACAGGAACTGTTTGGTTAGCATCTCATTTCTCTCCCTGATGGGGAGTATTCGCACCTCATTATGTAGATGGTGCTCCGGGGACATAAGAAGACATCCCGTTGCGATTCTGAGAGCAGTATTTTGGCAGGCCTGTAGCTTCCTCCGGTGAGTAGTTTTAAGCTTGGCGACCATATAGGGGACGCGTAGCATGCAATCGGCTGGCTAATTGCTTTGTAAGTAGTAATGAGTGTTTCTATATCTTTTCCCCCAAATACTGCCAGCAAGAGATTTGAGGATTTTATTACGGCTCTGATTTTCGGTACAATTGCGGGTGCATGCTCACCAAAATGTAGATCCTGATCAAACGTCACACCTAAGATTTGGGGGTGTGGGACAGTCCGGTAGCGTCGTGCCATCGACGTGGATGTTCAAAATGGTCGACATATGGGACCACCAAGTTGTAAATAAGGTCGCGGATGATTTTATTCGGCGATAATGCCAGGTTTCGCGAGGCGAAAAAAGTGGAGAGATCATGGAGGAAGCCGTTTATTCTGTTGCAAAGCTCATCGATCTGTGGGCCAGGGCCTGTGACCATTATTGTGCAGGCCATCGCCGTAAGAAACGATAGTAACTCCATCCGGTAGCGAAGGTAGTTTTTGATATGTAGAAATTAAATAAAGTGGGGATAGGACACCACCCTGTGGCACCCCTTGTTTATTCTTCTTGGCTTTGATGTTTTCGTTTCTGAACTGCACCGATGCCTGCCGACCACCCAGATAATTTGCGGTCCACCTTTTAAGACATGGGGGAAGGGTAGACCCTTCCAAGTCTTGCAGTAACGTGCCATGGTTGAGCGCATCAAAAGCTTTTGATAGGTCTAGCGCAACGAGTACTGTTCTATGGTGGGGCTTCTGATGTAACCATAATTTATCTGGGTGCTAATGGCATTTAGCGCGGTGGTGGTGCTATGAAGTTTCCTAAAGCCATGCTGAAGACAGGCTAGCTGTAAATTTGCTTTGAAGTAGGGGAGCAAAATGGCTTCAAGCGTCTTGGCTACTAGAACAGATATCGGGCGATATGACTCTCCTATGTTAGCTGGTTTCTCAGGCTTTAGTAGCGGGAACACCTTGGGCCATTTTCCATTTTTCGGGAATAACAAAGGTGGAAAGAGACAGATTGAAGACATGCGCTAAATATTTGAAACCCTCTTTTCCCTAGGCTTTTAAGCATTGGCGTGGCTATGCCGTATGGGCCCACTGCTTTGGATGGTTTAGCGTGACCGATGGCATCCTCAACCTCTTTGGCGGTGATGGTAATCGGAGACGCGCTGAATTTATGCTTATGTGCGTGTCTGTTGGCCCTCTGTCTATCTTTGTCGACCGTAGAATGCATTATGTATTGTCGGCAGAAAGCGCTTGCGCCTTTTTTTGCACCCGAAAGCACTTTTGCGCCAAAGGCGATGGAAATTTTGTCATTGTGCTTTAAACGGATTCGATAGGACTTTACAGTGACCAAGTTTACCTACACCGGCAGAGAGGTTACAACCGCTTAGGTGCTCCTCCCATTTCGCTCCGCTTGTAATTCATCCACAAGCAATCTGATGCGTATTGGTTTATATCCCTTATTTGGGGGTCGCCGGGATCGAGCTGTCTTATAAGTCATGTTCTCTCGCTAATTTGCGCTCCTCCGCCGAAAGTGAGGCCGAATTTCGGGAATTCTACCGCGAGAATGAAGCGAGCCGAGGCGGATTCAATGACCTTGCGGAAAGCACGCTCCCCTTGCGAGCATCATTCGGGATTGGGAGGGTAGCAAGCGGTTCTCTGTAAAGGATTTGTATTCGTCCCACTTTTCCTTTTTAAAGTTTATGAAAGGGCGTTTTCCTGTGACAATGAAGTCGGCGGTACGCTCGAGCGAAATAAGTATAGGCAGGTGGTCCGGATGCCAATGTTTACCATCGCTGCCAGTTGACGCAGTTTATGAGTCCTGCGCTCACGATAGATATATCCGGCGAACTGTTGACAGCTTCCCTACCATACGTATGGGTGCATCTACGTTTATTGTGCAGAACCTCGTTTCTTCTATTTGATCCGCCAACATCTCACCCCTACTGTCTGACTGCAAGTTTGAATGCCATAGATCGTAATGGGCATTGAGGGCGCTGATGTTAGGGCGGTATCCACTGGGAAAACAGGTGGCAGGAGGGAAGTAGATGTTGATGATTTTCTAGGTTTGCTTTGCCCGGCCGGACAGATAGCCTTAACGTTCTAAGACACTGTACCTGCGGCCGATATCGGGATCAAATAAATGATATTGCACTGAGTGGGGTAAGATAAACGCGAGGCCGCCTCCATTTCCGTTCTCACGATCTTTTCTGTCGACATTATACCCAGAACCGGTCTGCAGAGCAGATCTTGCTGTGACGGGGAGACGTCGTCACTCTAGGAGTAAGAGATGGGTGACTACGCCTGGGTTGTGAAAGGCTAGGACGCAACTGCTGTTGTGGCCGTGGGACTGGACGTCCTTGGTAAGCATTGGGGTACCCGGTGTAATTGGGTTAGCGACGTGGCAACATAGCGCAATGAACCCGTCGGGGGGTTGCTTTCGCGGAGACCAGAACATCTAGGAAAGTGGCACCGCCCAAGGCAGGAGCTGCTGTTCCTCCAGGGGCTGCCTCGACAGTTCATCTGCAACCACGTTCATCTTACCCTTCCTATACTGTACGTCGAATACTGTTGTAACTCGAGCGCCCATCTAGCGATCCGGCCTGACGGACTTTCGATCGCGTTCAACCATTTCAAAGCCAGGTGATCGGTTTATCACCGTGACATTACATCCTTCTAAATACGGTCTCATTTCCTCATTGCCTACACGATTGCTAAACATTCCTTCTCAGTTGGTGAGTAGTTCATCCCGGCTTTATTCAACCGGCGGCTAGCATACGCTATCACTCGCTCCTCGTCATCCAACCCATGTGTGAGAACTGCTCCGAGACCATAATCGCTCGCGTTCATCTGTAATCGAAATCTTTTAGTAAAATCTGGGCGAGCTAGTGCCGGTGCTTGTATTAGTGCATTCTTCAACGCTTCGAATGCCGCCTGTTGTTCTTCGGACCATTTACACCTACTTCCCTTCTTCAACATTGACGTCAGTGTATGCGCAACTTGTTTCGGGTACGAACCTCCTGTACCATGAAACTATCCCCAGAAATCGCCTTAACTCTCTTATGGTGTGTGGTGGCGTCAGCTCCTTTATAGCCGCAACTTTGTCGGGATCCTTGTGTATTCCTTCCTCGCTGACGACGTGGCCTAGATATTTCAAACTTTTCTTAAAAACTCATATTTCTCTGGTTGATCTTCATATTCGCCCACCGTAGCCGCCGAAATACTTCTACTAGGTACTTTATGTGCTCTTCCAAGGTTGTGCTGGTGATAATGATATCATCCAGGTAGGCAAACGAATTTGGTTCCAACTCTGGGCCAATAACACGGTCGAGTGCTCGCTGAAACGTAGCCGGAGCAGAATGTAGACCGAACGGCAACACTTTCCATTGATACAACCCTCGGCCGGGCACGGTGAATGCTGTATACTTCTTGCTATCTTCTTCCATCGGGATTTACCAATAACCATTTTTGAGATCCAGACTGCTGATAAAACGCGCGCTACGTATTCTATCCAACATATGTTGTATTCTTGGGAGTGGCTACACATCTCAAATCACAAAGGTACTCACCGCCACGCCACTCCTCACGTCTTTCTCGATACTTGCGCTACTTTCGGCCTCCATCTGCTCGTAGCGTTGTTGTTTCGTTGCCACACCTCAGCTCAAATTTTGCCTTTGCCTGTCCCGATCACCACGCTGTCGACTAACCCAGGTAGAACTAACAACTAACTCTGATGCTCCTGATCCCCCAGTTTTACCTCTACGTCCACTCCCTCCGCTATCCATGTTGCGCTGCCATCGCCCATCACCACTCGTGTCTGTATCTGCTTGAACCTCCGTACGTCTATTTTCGCCGCTGTCTTCTCGCTGATGAAACTTCGTGTCGCCCCCGTATCTACTGACGCTATGACTTCTTCTCCATCCAGGGTTAATGCAGCCAAGATTCGCCCTTGGCTCTGCCTAAATGTGCTTACTGAGTACGAGGTTGGGTTTGTTGAGACGCCACCCCTCGATACCGATGGGGTCTCTGCCCGTTTCCCTGCTGTCCACGACAGCAGTCACGCGTTAGTATACTTACTCGGCCACACTGTCAGCAGAAATCTCTTCGTTCGTTGCGACACCCATGTGCGTAGTGTCCACTTTCCCGCATAGCCTGCATGCGTTTCGGGGATCGATGGGCCCTTGGTGTGGTATCGTCGCATGCTCTGGCGTGCTCGCTTGTCGTTGCGCCTCCTGTCTCCCATCTCCTTGTCTCTCATCTTCTTGGATATAGTGAAAATGCTCGGCTGGCCGTCGCGGCACAAAAGGTTTCGCCGCTGGGCTCAGCGGTTTTTTTCTCCGGTATGATGTTCTCGTAGTCTTCGGCCATGCTTACCAGTTCCTATAGGCTGATGAACTCGCTCCGTTTGATGTAAAGCTGGTATTCTCGTTAACACTTTTGTAAATCCGGTTCAGCTTCTGCTCGCCGTTGTAGTCAGCGTGACGCATGAGTGCTGTAACGATAAAACGTAATCTTTAAACTGCTCACCCGCTCGTTGCACACGCTGCCGGATCTCATCATCTAGCTGCTCGAAATACCTCGAGCTGAGGAAAAATTTTAGAAAGTTCTTCTTGAAGGCTTCCCACTTGCCAATGCCTGTTGTTGTTCCGGTACCACACCAAGGCATTGTCCTTCATCAACTCAGGTAACGCTCGTGGGATGGAATCGCGACCAACTTCGTAACTGTCGGCCAGCTCATCCACCCGCTCAATGAAACTAAGTGGCTCCTTACCGGCGTCGTACTTCAACCCCCACTTACGTACTCGGTCCATTACGTTTGCGTGCGACACCTGCTGGTACGTGGCGCATATCGGCGTTTGCAAACTTCCTCTTGGATCCGCCGTCTGATTTATAACTTTTGGTGCGGGGCCGCTGCCGCCGGGCACTACTAATTCGTTGTTGTTTGGTGTTGGTGTTGGTGGCCTGGCCGGCCGGGTATGTTGAAGAGCTAGCTCTTCAAAACGTGTCTCAAACGCTGAGTCGTTGCTCTGTGCCTGGATAAAGTTCGACAAGCGTTTCCGTAGCTCTTATACCGTCCCTGGGCTCTCCACTTCAAACTCCGTGGTATATTTCACCAGCTCGTCGCGGTTGAGGTAATATACCCAGGTTACCGTTCCCATCGTGCGCGTCTACTCTGAATTCCCCTATGTGATCTTCGGTGGAGTGGTAAAACCCCTACCGAGTATAAAACTTAAAGATATCCTGCTCTTCCTGAGGTTGCGGAGGTGGAAAAACCACCACAATCCCTCTAACGATGGGATTGGAAAACCTCCCAAAGTTACTAAAATAAAGATCTCGTGAGATGAAAAAATCCTAGGAGTCATATTCACCGCTAAACAAGGCGTTAGTAGGCTACTATACCTAGCTGGCTACTACTCAAATTCGCAAAATTTCTCGCCCTTTTATACTTGTCCACGCTTACTTATTATATTTATTTACATAAGGTATCCTACGTTTAACAGTATTGTTCTACCCATATATTCAATTATTTTCTTGCATATATGTATTTATTTCTAAATTACATATGTAGTAATTTCCCCTGGACTTCCCCTTAGCATGCGAGTTCATTGGTACGCATCTCCAGTTAGCATAGTTAACTTTCAATTTCCCTCTGCTGCTTGCTTATTATGCCTTGTTGTTGTCAACGAGATGGTTGCCCTTCGTAAGTAACTTGCAAGTGTAATGCTTATGGCTACCTAGTACCCATGCTGTGTTGTTGGTATCCCGAGGTGACGTCTTTCTAGTACATTGCGGTTTTTTTGTTTCCTGTTTTGCGATGTCCGCCTTGACGGCTCGCTTCAATGCCTGTTGTGCTTGGTTGCAATTTCTTTGGATACGTATGTTTGTACGTTTTTGGTGCTCTTGCAGTGGGAGCTTATTGTGTTGCTGTATTCCCATCGTTGTTTAGAATTCCAGCAGGTTCGTTGATCTTAATGCAAAATATAATATCCAACCAGAATATTTGCCGTATGCGGGCAGAGAAAATTATGTTTTTGCGAAATAATAAATATGTATATTAGGGCGTTTCAAAAAATGATTATTTTGTGTGTGTAAACTCAATTTATATAATTCAGTTTTATATGTTTTACATGCTATATGTACTGATATAAATTCAGTGCCATATAAATTAGGGTGGTTCAAAAATGATATATAATTTGTAATTCAAATATGATTAATAAATGCTCAAATAAGATATGACAAATATTTATAGGTTCAAATGTGTGTGCTCAAAAGCCGCTGGATTTGGGTCCTCACAGCTTGTCAATTCATTGCCGAGGGGCTACTCCGTTACCACCACACCACGGGTGTTTCCATTACAACTTGCAAATCTCTTCAAAGCCTTTTCTCGCAGGAGTGGGACTCGAACCGCACTCCTACGAAGTTTGAACTGTTACAAACATATTCAGCCACGTCATGGCTTAATTTTTGTTAACCTATTTCAGCTGCCTTCCTTGCATTTTTTTTGCATACTTCGTGTATTATCATGTTCAAAGTTTTGCTTTTTGTTCGCGGTTTCAAAGAAACTGGTATTTGCTTTGTTCTATTTATAGAGATACAAAAATTAACCAATGCGCGGATATTTCCCTCAATGCTTTTCAATGTATGAAAATATTTTTAAAGCAATTTTTATTTTATTAAATAATTCGGGAAAAATTAAAAAAAATAGACATCAGGACGGACAAGGGGGCAGTGGTTTCTAATACTTACTTATTTTAATTGCGCTTAACCGTTTAAACGGTTATGACCATCCATCATGGCGTGCCTGTCATATTTACAGCTAGTATAATTTTCTCCATCATCAAATCAAAGAAATCGCAGGATGGGGGGCACCTTGTCTGAAACCTCGTTTTGTTTCAAATGGCTCGGAGAGGTCCTTACCAATTCTGAATGAGCTGAGTGTGTTGCTCAACGTCATTTTGCACTGCCGTATACGTTTTGCAGTGAAACCAAATTCACACATAGCGGCATATAGGCAGCTCCTTTTCGTCCTATCGAAGGTGACTTTAAAATCGAAGAAATGGTGATGTGTTTCAATTCTTTTTTCGCGGGTTTTTCCAAGATTTAGGGCACTGTGATAATCGGGTCGATGATAGAGTTACCAGGTTGAAGGCGCACTGATAAGGTCCGCTTGATTTTGCGTATGTAGCTCGCTTCGTTTCGATGTCACCCTCTTGGTTTTCTCCACGCGTGCGTGCGCATTTGCCAGATGGGCAAACCTTTCGGCATTCGACGCAAAGTCTCATGCGCATTTTGGTAGCAGTATTGCAACTTAATTGGTATATCTGTTTCCTATGCTCGTTTCCGTAACGTCTCTCGATAGCGGAGATCAATGCTTCGGAACTTTTCCGTTTGCCCTCTCAGCTGTTCCCTCACTAGGGTAGGCACCTTGTCCTTGGTGTGAGGGCTTAGCCGAACTCCATAGCGCCCGACTATGAGGCGGAGCTGTTAAGGACTGACATCCACGCCGTTTCGCCTCATAGGAGGGCGGCGGGGGTTCGGTGACCAAGAACTGCCGGACCGTGCCTATTGGACGATTTGTAGCCAGGGGATAAATTCGGCTGTATTCGAACGGAGCTTTCCCGATACCGGGCCACCTCGGGAAAGGGCGCTGCTGTGGCGGACGGTTCTTTCCACGTATATAATACTGGACAGCTGAGCCCGCCTTGTCGGGCAGGTGGTCGTACGACCAAGATGAAATACTCATTATCTAATTGTAATAAGGACGATGATAAGAGGACTGAGTCGCAAGCCAAGGACCACAAATACGCATTAAGCGATGCGTCGGACTCGGGGAGCGAGAGTAGTGCAGACTCAATGAACTCCGTTTTGGAGAAGCACACAAATGAAAACGGAGTAGAAGAGTGGAGAAGGGTGGTACGGAGCAAAGGAAGTAAAAGAGCTCTCTCGCAGTACCGTGCAGCACTAAGAATTTTACAACGATTGGGAGCGGTGGTCGACCCAACAGAAGTGGAGATCGAGCGCTTGGAATGGGCCCATGAAGCGGTAGAAGTAGGTCGAAGGCAGTTCAAAAGGTTTTCTGCGAGAAACTCTCGATTCCGCAACCGGTACGAGGAGGAAGAAGCGTCGAATGGCAGAATGAAGAGGCAACGTTCGACGAAAGGCGACAAGCCTCCTTTCAAGAGGCAGAAAGGACCCAGTCCCAGAGCCGCGATGGCAGGGCAGTCGCATAGGCAAGACAAGTAGACCCAACGCTTTAAGACAGATGGGCCCCAACAGCGAGGTAGCAACTACCTCGAAAGCTGCGAGTCCGAGGGGAGTTCCAACTACGGAAGTAGGAGAAAAGCCAAAGGGAGATAACGCTAAGACTCCGTCCTTCTCGGAAGAGCTAAAGGGAATTAACGCCAAGACTTCGGCTTTCTCGGAGGTGCCAAAGGGAGATAACACCAAGACTCCGGCTTTTCCCGAGAAGATGAGTGACGTGGCAAAGCAGTCACTG